>PVIA01008270.1:0-73563 GCA_004024845.1 Tonatia bakeri
TTTTCTTGATGAGTCTGCTTAAAGGCTTGTCAGTTTTGTTTATCTTTTCAAAGAACCAGCTCCTGGATTCATTGATCCTTAGAATTGTGCTTTTAGTCTCTATGTCATTTAATTCTGCTCTGATCTTGGTTATTTCCTTCCTTCTACTTGCTCTGGGCTGTCTTTGTTGTTGTTCCTCTAGTTCTTGTAGACGTAGGGTCAGGTTGTTCGTTTGAAATGTTTCTATCTTTTTTAGGTATGCCTGTATCGCTATGAACTTCCCTCTCAATACTGCCTTTGCTGTGTCCCATAAGTTTTGGGTTGTTGTACATTCATTTTCATTTGTTTCCAGAAATCAAGGTTCCTGCTCTTAACCACCCTGTAAAAACATCTCTCCTGGAGTCTCTGCCCTCTGTCTACTTGACTTTTGTACAGAAAACTTAGAAAATAATATGGGCCTACAGGAGAGGGGGTGTATAAGGGGATAAATGGTAATAGAAAAAATACAATAAATTTTTTTAAAAATTAAAAAAATATAGGCCTCCATTCCAATATTCTGCCCACTTTCAATAGAATTTCATCTGCTGAGGCCAAGTTAAAATACTTTTTCATGTCCTCAGCCCATATTGCTGTATGATCTCACTTGCATGGACTGGGAGGAGGAGGAAATGAGGAGATGTTGGTCATGCATGATAAATAAGTTCCAGAGCTCCAGTTACAGTGATGTGACAACAGTTAACAATGCTGAATTACATAGTTGAAATCTGTGGAGAGGGCAGATCTTAGGGGTTTTCACCATAAAAAGAAAAGAAAACATATACGTATATGCAGCTATGAGGTGATGGATCTTAATTAGTTTGATTGTGATAATTACTTCCTAATGTTTTATACCTTAAATATAAACAATTTTTACCTGTCAAATATACCTAAATAAAGCTATAAAAGACACGTCTAACTATAACCTGGACCTTTTTTCATAAAAAATATTTTTTTAGTATTTTTTTCTTTTCTTTGCTACTACAGTTGTCCCAATTTTGTTACTCCCTTTATTCCCCTCCTCCCTGCACCTGCCACCATCCAGTACTCCCCCCACCACTTAGTTTATGTCCACTGGTTGTATATATAAGTTCTTTGGCTTTTCCATTTCCTATACTATCCTTAACCTCCCCCTGCCTATTTTGTGCTTATCTATTATGCTTCTTATTCCCTATACCTTTTCCCTCTATTCCTCCCCACCCCCTACCCACTGATAATCCTCCACATGATCTCCATTTCTGTGATTCTATTCCTGTTCTGTTTGCTTAGTTTTTGTTTTTTTAGGTTCAGTTGTTGATAGTTGTGGGTTTGTTGTCATTTTACTATTCATATTTTTTATCATCTTCTACTTCTTAGATAAGTCCCTTTAACATTTCATGTAATAAGGGCTTGGTGATGATGAATTCCTTTCACTTGACCTTATCTGGGGGGCACTTTATCTGCTCTTCTAATTCAAATGATAGCTTTGCTGGAATCTGTGGAGAGGGCAGATTGGGGAAGTTCTCTTTCATTATTTGTTCAAATAAATTTTCAATTTCTTGCTCTTCCTCTTCTCCTTCTGGCACCCCTCTGATTCGGATGTTTGAGTGTTTAAAGTTGTCCCAGAGCTTTCTCAGCCCCTCCTCAATTTTTTTAATGCTTATTTCTTCATTCTGTTCCAGTTGGATGTTTACTTCTTCATTTTATTTCAAATCCTTGGCTTGAGTCCCAGTTTCCTTCCCTTTACTTTTGGTTCCCTGTATATTTTCCTTTATTTCACTTTGTAAACCTTTATTTCTTCCTTCATTTTGTGACCAAGCTCAATCATTACTGTGAGTATCCTGATTACCAGTGTTTTGAACTCTACATCTTAGAGGTTGGCTATTTCCTCATCACTTAGTTCTTTTTCTGAAGTTTTGATCGGTTCTTTCCTTTGGGCCATATTTCTTTGTCTTGACACACCTGTTATGTAGTAAAGGGTGGAGCCTTAGGTATTCACCAGGGTGGGGCAACCCTCTTTTCTGCCATTGTGGTGCTATCTGTGGGGCAGGGGTCAGAGAGGGAACAATGCCACTTGCTGGCTCTGCGATAGCCCTACTTTTCATCACTTCCTTCAACTCCCAGAAGCAGATTGTGGCTTTTCAGGTACTGATTCATACATGGGTTGGTTTGTGTATATTCTAGGACCATGTGGGTCTCTCCCAAGGACTCTCTTGTGATCCTGAGAGTTTCTCCCACTGCCACAACTCCCACAGATTTTTACATCCAGAGGTTTTGAGTCTGTAGTTTCCCACACTGAAACTCTGGGTTCCGAGGTCTGTCTCACTTCCCATTGGTTCTTCCCACATTATCAGCCCATGAATATGGGACCAACTGGTCCACCAGCCGCCTCCTTGGCTGTGTGTCCTCTCCACCTCAGCAGCCCATCTCCACCCCTCCTACCAGTTCAGGATGAATGTTTCTTTAACTCCTTGGTTGTTGGACTTCCATGAAGTTTGAATATCTGGCAGTTCTGGTTATTTTTTGTTTTTAAACTTGTTGTTGTCCTGCTTTTGGTTGTGCAAGGAAGAGAAGCATTTCTACCTATGTCTTCATCATGGCTGAAACTCCTGGGCTGCTTTCTCCAAATCCTTGGTGTATCAGTACAGGAGAAGATCCAGCAAAAATAAACTTAAGTGTTAAAAAAAAAGAAAAGACAATATCCATTTGTAGGAGGAGAGGAAATGAAGTATTTTCCCACATTAGACCATAAATAACATCAAATTCCAGATTTTTAAAAGAGAAACATAAAAATCAAAACTATGAATACATTATAAAACAAAAATATTTTCATAATGGAAAGAATAAAAACAAAAGCATAAACAAATATAATAGCAGAATTGACTACTTTCAAAATGTAAATTTCTGTGAGCTGAAAGACATCTCGAACTTAAATAAAATTTTGATAACAAATGGAAAAAAACTCTGACTCAAACAGCAAGTAACACTGGGTGTAAACACCAAAGTGTCAAGCATCCTTGGTTAGTTAACCCAAACCTCCTTTTGACTTTTTTTCATTTTTTCTGTCTTCATTCCAGACACTACAAACTTCCTTGTGGATTGTGGGAAAGCTGTAGCTTTCTGATAAAAAGGACAGAAGCCACTAGTACTACCGGTTTTTGATCCACATGGAACAGCCACAAGAGAAACAAAGACCCCCATGCTGGCTGAGGCTCAGAACAAATGCTAACAGCCTCATATCTCTAGGCTTCTTGTTGTGTAAGAAAAATGAACCCCTATTTGTTCAAGTCTTCATTAGTTCAGTTACACTTCCAAATACTATCAGTAATATGCAAGGAGCTCAAGAATCACTAAGATAAAAATGACTCGACAGAAAAATGGGCAAAGGTCAGAGCAGGGTTTTTTTTTTCCTTTTTCCTTTTCAAAGAAGGTAAGTTACAGGAAAAGAGAAATAAATCAACAAACATGTATTAAACTTGTAAGAAGGGACAGATCAAATAGTGAGATGTCATTTTCCAGCCTTCAGATTGGCAAAAATTAAAATAAGAAAGAGAAATGCAACATCCAATGTTGCCAGAGAAGAGGGAACTGCTGGTGTTATCACAGGCTACCTCAGAACAGCCATTTTGAAAGTCAACTTTTCAGCACCATTTAATCAAAATTTTAAATGGGTCTTCTAAGTGACCCAGCATTTCCACTTCTTGGACTCTATCTTACAGAAGAAAAACAAATGTGTGGATGCTCATAGATACATGTTCAAGAAGGATCTCTGCTGGGTTGTTTGTAATGTCAAAAATTAGGAATGCTCATAAGCACCATTAAAGGAATGGCTAGATAAATCATCTCATGTATCAGAGTAAAAGAATGAAGCAACTGTATTTGCATACCCAGAAGAATGACCAAGTTATGCTTTAAAATAAAATGAAATTTCAGGCATATAGACATTCTGTAAATAATTTCTGAATTAATAAACATGAATTTGTAATTGAATGAATGAATAGTCCCAACTGTAGTTAAGGAGCAACAAAACTATGTCTTTGCAAAAGCACAGAGAGTCTTGAAGGATAGACACTGGGGGGTTAAAAAACCAGTACACACAGTAAAAATAGCAATGGATCCGGTGGGGGATGAGGCCAGTTCACAACTGGGCAATTATTATTTAATTTATCTGTAGATCAGCTCAGGAATACCAACCTGAAGATTAAATTGGAGCAAAATTCCATCTGTTTCAAGAATCAAGGGTACAAACTTCCAGCAGCTGGGCCAATGTGAGAGGAAAAGCCAATCAAAAGCCCAGTAGAATGAAGTTCAAGCCGTGTTAGTGTATCACCTTGGATCAAGCAATCCTGGTTCTTCAAATGATAATGCATCCAAGAGGTGCTTGATAATCAGGCTGCTGCCATACATAAAAGAGGACTCAGCAACATCCACGACCAAAAAGCTGAAGTTGCTTACTGCTGTTCAGTATAGAGGGTCAGGAGAGAGATCCCCCATAATTTGTTTCCAGATTCCTTGCCAGAGACGTGAGCTCACTTGGTTGCCTTTCTGGGGAGACAGCCTTCTGCTCCTACATCCCCATGCCTTCCAGTATTCAGGCCCTAATAAAGCTCCCTGCTCTCAAATTTGGACTGGCCTTGGGTCTCAGTTATGTCCAATGGAATAGTGCAAAAGTGACCTGGGTCCCAGGTTAGGTCATGCAAGCCTTGTAGCTTCCTGTGGATCTTTTGGGGATGCTCACACTTAGTACTGCTCCCTGTTGAAAGGTAGCTGCACTACAAAATGGCAGCTTCCAAGTGACCATTAAAATCCCAGTCAGTATGGAGAGGCCATGTATAGGAGCTGCACTTTCCCGCTGACAGACAGCTTCAACTGCCAGCAGAGTGAGGGACCCGGACAAGACTTCACTGGAACTGTTCTCAGGACCACAAATAAGAACTGCCAGTTAAGTCAAATTAGTCCTCAGAACTGTGAGAAATATCAGTAAATTCTTGTTTTAACCCAGTATATATGGGTTAGTTTATAGGAAGCAACAGACAGCCAGAACAAGCATTCATTTTCCAAGAAGACATGGTCCTACAGAAGGAATGAATGAGTTGTGCTGTGGAAATGTAGAGAGGCATTGCTTATATTTACTACTCATATTGCTCATCTACTCATAGCTTTAATTAAATCTACTACCTGAGATGTACATATGATTACTAGCTCCATACTATAGATGAAAAACTAAGCCTCTGAGTCAAAATTACTTGTTCAAGATCATATAGCTAGTAGGCAGTGGAGCCAGCACATGCACACAATAGTTTGTTATTTCAGGCAATACTGGTGGAACACCTGTATAAGCAGGCATCTGTCCAAGGGCACTGAGCCTCTTGAGTTCAAAATAGTTGTTGGTCTCTGAAGATCCTGATTTCTAGGATTCTGTGGTAAAACCATAGTTTGATGACTTCCTAGTAATGGGATTCATAAAGCATAAACAAAGAAAGTTGTCAGGGATAATTCAATTTATTAATGGGGTATCTAAAAAATGTGCTAGTCCAGGTCCTAGAATCTGGAAAGAAAAACTGGAAAAGACACAGTTTCTGTCTTTAAAACATCCAAGCCTCTGGCAGGAAAGGGAAAGAGAAGAACTGTAGGACAGTGTGATACACACAATAATTGAAGTCTGTATGAAGTATTTTGAAAGCAGATAAGAAAAAGCCCACATTGTTTCAGTATATCAATTATTTAAATTTATTCCAGCATAAACTCAGATCCTTCAGTGTGAAATTGTTAGATTTCTATGTCAACAATGAAAGTGTTTCACGGAACCTAAAAGTAGATCATAGTGCCATATGCAATCCCCAAACTTAAGCCTAAGCTTCGAGACTGCTTGAGGTGACCTTTCCTTCAACAAAAAGCAATGTCCTCTGAGCGACTTCCCTGCCCACTGGGCCAGGGCAGGCTATGCAGCTGGACTTGCCATACAATGAAGAGTCCAAATGTCAGGGATCCACTGACTCCCGGGTTTGTGCCAATACATCGCAAATAGAGGTTCTTAACAGTGGTGAGACTGGGCTCAGCCCCAGAGTGGCAGATGGTGCTGAGTACTCAAGAATCAAGCCATCTGCAGAACAACTCCTCCTACGGCCATTACAATTTGTACTGATGATGAGCCTCTACCAGAATATGTTTAGATCTCTTATCTGTGGATAATCCTTCCCTCTTCATTAAGGCTCTCAGTTTAAGACTATACCGTCAGCTATCAGGATGGGAAACCCACTGAATGGATATTCTTTATACCACACACTGATGTAGGTCCTAATTCGTATTACACCATTTTCATTGGAAACTCACAGACTAAAGGACAACTGAGACCCACCTTTTAGGTTACTCTAATGATACAAAATGCTATGTGGGGTTTCCCCTGGTTGTGAATTAAATGTACAGGAATAGAATGTTAGAATTAAATTCTGGATTTCACCTGGCCAAGTAGGAAACTCTTCTGTCTTAGACAAAAAGCCGACCTGACCACAGATGGCCCACGGATTGGATGTGTGCTGCAGGTTCATCCAAGTAGTATTTACATGGGTGCTGCCTGCAAAAACAAAAACTCTGCAATGCTTGTTTGATCCAGGCTGTTAGGATATGTAATACCTTGAAAGAGAATGTTCCATAGCTGATGAAATCCTTTTCTGAATCAATTTTGGCCGCAGTAGGTTGGTACATTACTTCTTCACAGTGCTCAAAGCATTAAGGTACTCATAAAACGGGTTAATGGCGCATTTAAAAATGGCCTTTATGGAAAAAATCACTCTCCTATTCCAGGAAGCTGACATTACATTATCTTTATCATTATAATGTAATAGCACCTAAGAACTATTTACATGGAGGCACTGTCTAGGCAAGAAGTTACATGATGACCAAAAATTTATTTGATATTGGAAATAAAATAAAATGTGGAAATTATTTGATATAACTTATTGATCAAAACACTTGCTAGTGGAATAATCAAGATATCATGCTAACTTCACAGACCCACAGAATGTGTGGAAACTTCTGGATTGTAGTTATTGCTTCTCAAATGGCTCACGGGAATCCTAAACCAATCTGATTTCTACTGCAGTAACCAGAGCTCTCTGTCCACTATTTGCAAGAAAGGCCATCCCAGAAATATCTTTAGAACATTTATGCAAAAGACATTTAAGGAATTCGGGACAGGAACCTTATCTGAACTGTGTCCATCACTCTCTGTCACATTCCCATGACCTACCAGGATGGAAAGGATGTGCCCATGATCAAGATGCCTCTTCTTGCAAGAAGAGACCAAGCAAAAGGAGTGCTCTGGCTCCCACTGATCAGCATGCCATGTGCTGCACACCTCAACCATAACATTCCGGACTTAACCAGTGCCTCATGAGAATATTACAGATTTGTTTTTTTGTTCGAGCTATACTGTCCCCTCTTAAGTTTGACATTTTATATCCTCCCTCTGCCATCCTGTCACAAACAGAAGTGAACAGTGGTAGTTCACTGACCACTACAGTTGCTAAAGAGACCCTCGTATTTTAATAAACACTACAATATAACACAATACCCTCTTGTCGGGAAAAAACATGTAAATAACTCACGGAGGGGTCTCCTGTGTGTCAGAGATCATTGATTGAATAATAATTTGTGCATCTGTGTATGTGGGAGTGGGTGGGTGGGAAGTGTTTTTATATTGCTGATAACCCCTCATACCAGCTGAGAAACCACTACTAATTCTCCTACAAGTTGAACCTTCTGGAAAAATTCTTTTTTAATGAAAGAAGGGAGGATCAAGTAGGTATTGTCAATTTTATCTCTGTGAGTTTATGGCTCCTTTTGTCTCCCAAAGAGGGGAAGGTCAATGATAGAGGGCAAAATAGCCCTCTCTTGTGAGATCTCCCTTGTTTTCTTTATGATGTGTTGATGCAACCAGGTATTTCTTCCTAAACAGATACATAAATAATACATGCCATAAATACATTACCTTTGTTCCAAGAAGTTAGTCTTTAAAAGTCTGTTTAAAGGGATCAATACCAAAGAGGATATCTACAGAGTATTGAATATGCATGTGTCAGATACTTTAATTTCAAAGGCTTCCTATGCAGGCATGGTTCCTGTGCTGTAGCCAGTCTTTAGGTGGCAGTGATGGTTACTTGACAACTTCAAAATGAAGAGATATCTAAACCTGCCAGACCCCCTTAAACCAAAGGCCAAATTTCACAGTGCCAAGGCCAACATGGTTCCACTTTATCTATGTAGAACAGTGACACCCAGTGGCAGGGAAGGCAAATCACAAAAGGGAATTCTCTAGTGGTACCTGCCATGCATCAAGGGATTCTGAAATTCTCATTGGGATTAGCTGAAAAAGTCGTCCCAAAGGGCTTAATTATTTTCTTGGCTAAATTATTTTAAAGATATCCAGTGTTTTATAATTAAGGGCCATCTCAATGGGCTGGACATATCCCAGTTTCTCTGGAAAGATGCAACCTTCCCCCAACCCTTGTAAAGTACCCAGGAATGGAAGTGTCTAAAAAAGACATAGAAGGGTCTGGTGTTCTCTAGAAGGAGCATGAGCTAAGGGGAACTGGGACTCATCAATGGCCAACTGAAGGCACTGAATGGTTATCTAAAGATTCTAGAGTAAATGGTGGGCTGGGGAAATTTTAACAGTGAACGAAGAGATGGAGGTCAAAATCCTACACTCTGGTTTTCTGCTATTAGACTGAGTTCCCTGAAAGCTGAAACTATTATCTTTTCCTTTTGTTAAAACAAGTGACATAGATCTGACAAGTGGCAGATACACCATAAATGTTGAATGGAAGAAAGAGAGAAATAAAGAGAATAAATCAGAGAGGATAAGCACTTCTGGGAAAGACTGCACAAGGCAAGGAGCCCCCAACACACTTCCGATAAAGCTAAAACAGCTTTTAGCAAGCTTGACCTAGTTAAGTAACAGTGGTAGTAGTTGATATCCACAGTTGATAGCCATTGAACATTGGCAACACACTATTCAAACACAGTCCCCTATCAGTATTCCCATTCGGCATCTGGGAAACCAAAGCATGCTTCCTCAGCTAGGGAGCTTCCAAGTTGGAATTCTAACCCATACAACTGACACCAGCATCCCTGCTCTTTACTATCATGCCTCTCTTCAGTAAAAGTGGTGATTTAATTTCCAAAGGAAGCATTTAATTTACAACAGGACTTCTTTAAACAGTGAGACCTATTATTGCATTGAAACTATGATTTACGCATATTTCTTCAATGATTCTGTTACATGGGAGGAACCCTACCCTTACATACACCATGCAATGGGCTGTCCTGGTTGGACTATCTGCATACCCATTAGATAGATGAAGGCAAGCACTGAGCCCTCCCCTACCCAAAAATATTCTCTCTCTCTCTCTTTTTTTTAAACTTTGACATTTTTGACGACAGGCTTTCCCTTCCTTGGCTGCCCCCCTCACCAGTCATCTTTACAACATGATTCTGTCCTTTCTTAAGATTTTCTGCAAAATGTCTGAAAAGTGAGCTGCATAGTTTTTCCATATATTCTTACTGAGAAACTGTTTCCCCTGAGGCCACGAGGAAACCTAGTTTTCCTGTCTAGATCCTTGGTCATTTAGAGTGAAAGGAAAGCAGGAGTGTGGGCACATGTTCATATCTAAGGTTCATACATTTCTCATCTGAACGTGAATGAGCCAGATAGCATCTGATGAGTTTTTGACTTGACAATATTCTTCAGTGGAAATATCTTAGCTAGCCCTAATCCCCAAAATAGGGGCAGTTCTTATACTCAAGAATGAAATGTTATGTGTGTCTGCTAAGCTCACTTGAAACCACTTTTGAACTAAAAATTGGAAACTCCATGGTGACTGGCATCAAACCATAGTGACCAGAGATGTGAGGTGCCCAGGCGGGGCCATCAGCACATAACTGCAACAGCTTCTCCCCGAATGCTCTTTCTCATCATTATTACATCCAGGGTTAGAGATGAAGAGAGCTGCCAGATACATTTGGGGCACCTGGAGACCAGATCAATAATCTCAAAGCCACCTTAACTATATATTGCGTAGAATTCCTTTAATCTGAATTCTTGCTACCTTGGGTTTTCTATTCTTCACACCTTTTATTCAAGAATTATGCAAGGTTACACTCTAGGTCTATTGTAATTTAGCATTTATAGTCCATGGTGCCTTTGGGATAAGATTACCTCCCTGCGTGATACTGTTTTTCATTTCTACACCAACAAATACACCATTTCAACTGTCACTTAAGCAACCAGTGCAAGCTCTACTATTATTTTAGCTCCATATTATCAAACAGGTAAATTTATAAATGTGTTACCGGAAGGAAACATTCCCCCAAACAGCAGAAGTGGATACTTTATTTATTTATAATTATTTGTTAGATTTGTAAAAATGTCCCTATTGCTGGACAGCCTCTGGCTAAATACAAATTAAAACACTTTTGAATGTAGTAAAAACAGCAGTGACATCATTTTAATTACCCACTGGGGATGCCAGGCAGCAAAGAGGTAGCTCTCTCTCCTTCCTTGTTTAATGTGACTGCCTGCTTAGGGATGTGAACTTCCCATCTCCATCCCTGACTGCACCCCAGCATCCTCTACTCGCTCTCTTAGTCACGCTCTGATTTTGTGGTGGGCTGTGAGGGAGAAGATTACGCTCTCTGTTTTGTAGCCTTGGAAAGAAAGTAACTCAGGATGACTCTCCCAGCAGAGAAGAGGTCTAGACACAGCTGTGGCTGCTGCTGCCCAGTCCCCCAAATGTCTTCTTGACCATTTCATTCCTTCCAATCTTCCATTCTTTCCTTAATCCCTTCATATTTTCCCACTAAGTTCTCTTCCACTTAAGTAAGCATCAATTTCTGCTACTTGCCATTAGAAAGCCTGACTTAACACAGAGGCTGAAAATAAAAACAGGAGTAGTGTGGCCTGCCCTCTGGCATTAAGAGATATCTGTCCAAAGCTATTTCCAAACCCAATTAGCCTGAGGCGAGTTAACGGGATCACACCTTTCTTTTTGAGAGAGCAGTGGAAAATCTGGGTCTCATGCCCATCTGACTGTGACTTCCAAATCTGCACTTACTGGACTTGAGCAAGTTCCTGTAACCTCTCCACACCTCGGTTTCCTCACCTATTGCATGGGATCACTGTGACGACTCATGAGAAAACACATGTGAAGCACTTCTCTCTGCAGATGGCACATGGTACAGTGCTTCATAAATGTTAGCTAATTTGTTTTTTTTTCCATCATCTGTCAACTGGGAAATAATAACATCCTCATCACTCATGGAGTTATTTTCAGAATGAAATGTGTGAGACAATACTTTGAAATATATAAAGAGTCTACAAATATGAAACCAGAAAGAATAGATAATAATAATATCCTCATCACTCATGGAGTTATTTTCAGGATGAAATGTGTGAGACAAGCCTTTGAGATATATAACGAGTCTACAAATATGAAACCAGAGAAAAGAGATGAGCTGCCCTGTGGCTCACGCACAGAACTGAACTAGTTCACGTGTGCCCGGTGATTCCTTCGTAACAGATGGTTAACCAGTATTTTGGAGTTTTCATGTTCAAATAAAGGTAGGTGAAGGGAAACTTCCCTGGAGATGAAAATATGTATTTTAGGAAAGCCTTTTTAAAAATTAATTGATGATGATATATTTCAGACATTCGAACAAATATAAAAAATAATATAATGAAAACCAACAACCTGTCACTCAGCTTAGGAAACATTGCTAACATGATGAAATCCCTTGTAGGTTCTCTAAACATCTCTCTTTCTCCCATAATTTCTCTACATGTGTATTCATTCCTGAACAATAAGTAACTACAGGTAAACACATAAATAATTTGTTGCTTTCAAAATTATAAAGCAAATGGTGGCATGCTGCATGTATTCTTACAAACATGATGTTTTGAGATGCACCCATTGTTGTGTATCGTCTTGTTCAGTGCTACATAGTCTGACTTTGTACGGATCTACCATAATGATTCAATGGTGGTAATGATTCAACAGTGGTGGGTATTTAGGTTGCCTTAGTCCCAACATTTTTGTTCGCCTTCTTTGTGCCTCAAGGCCAGAGTTTCCCTGGGCCATCAGTTCTCACACCTCCGGGTCTCATCAGCATCAGCTGGAGGGCTTCTCAGAACAAAGGCCACTAGCCCCTCCCCCACAGTTTCTGATTCAAAAAGTCTGAGATGAAATTCAAGGATCTATGTTCTAAACAAACTGCCAGATGCTGCTTCTGACTTTGTTGGTCCAGGAGCCACACTTTGAGAACCACTGCTCTAGGCTTTAGTTAAGAGGGGAGGTGGTGTGTCATAGAGTATGAATATCTTCTGTTTTGTTAGATATTACCATTTTGTTTTTCAAAACCAATGAATGGACAGTTACAGGAGGTGCCACTCTCCAAATTCTCATTCACCCTGGAAAACAACTTTGTCATTTTTTTTTAAAACTGACCAAGTGGTCTTCCCTACCAGGCACTAAGCTTTTCATATCTTACTAGTTCCATCAGACCTAGCACACAGCACACACTGCAAAGTTGGTTACGAATGGGTGAATGCTGGCCAGGTCTCCGGGTTCACCCATAGCATCCTGACCCTGAAGATGGCATCCTGAACCTGGGGATGGCAAAGATTCCAGTCTGTGAGGCAAGAACCAAAATGTCTTCTGTGAAAAGGACATGCTTGGTGACTCTACTTATTAATTTATTTGGATTTCAAATTCTGCCTTTTCATCCAATAATTCTCTGTGCATAACTACATGCAACTCCTGTTGGCTGAGTGCCACCTGTCCTCTGGTGTTCACATTGCATTAGCACTCAGGGTGCCTGTCATTTGGGGAAAACGCACTCACACATAGTTTCTACTACATGTCAGGCACTTTATGTTGTTTAACTTTCAGAGGTCTATGTGGCAGGCATCATTATCTCCAATTCACACAGTAACAACAATAACAACATCAGCAGTTAAGGCTATTACTGAGTGGTCACTGTGTGTCAGGCACTGTCTAAAACTCCTATATGGCTGAATTCATCTGGTCCTCATGGCAACCCACGGCATGAGTACTGTCACTCTTGCCACCTCATAGATGAAGTAATGGGTAGAGCAGTTAAATAATTTGATCCTAGTTATATCACCAACCAATGAAATCAAGATCTCACTGACTTCAAGTTCGACATTATGACCTATTTTATAATTGGTCAGTATCAGTCACTTCACTTCTTTCTCATACATGAAATGGAATCCCAGCTTTGGGGAGATGTAATCTCAGGGTTGTTTCTATCATCTCAGCTGAAATTAGTCCCAAGGATCCCAAGCTATTAAGGGGAAACACACAGAGAATTATTTGAACAACTTATTTTTTTTCCAGGGGAAACTAGCTAGGTTCAGTGGACCAAAACTCCAACTGGAAAGCTGTTAAGGAGAGCTGAAAATAAACATAAAATTTAATTGGAAAATAGATTTACCGACACTCCTCTGCCAATCAGATGTCCACCTGGCACATGCCCAGGTCTAACAGCTGTGAACTTCAGCTGAAGAAAGGCTTTCTGCTACCAGCCAGAGTTATTGTCTCATAGACCATTCACATTCAGAAACCGTTGCCTTTCTTGTATCTTATTTTTCATTTGGGGAAATATGGGGTTTTTGTTGCAGATAGTGCTACCAGACAAGATGAATGATCATCAAAATACAGTCAGCAAAATTTAAAAATATAGATAAAGAAAAGATATTAATATCCTTTCTAAGGTAATCAGTACTTTTTGTTTGACAAAGAAATTGCCCACTCTTTATGGTTTATGCAAATAATACATGTTAATATCAAGGCCGCAGAGTATATAGCTTTGCATATAAGTGTTTGTGAAACATACATACCAATACGTTTTAAAGCTCTTCCTCAGAGAAAACACAACAATTTCATAAATATACAGCACCTTGTTCTTAAAAACATTTATTATAATTTTATGCAATGCAAATTACATTAGAATAAATTATTCTTTGCTAGAATGGCAAAGTCAGCAAAATTACAAGGAACTATAAAGTCCCCACCATTATGTACTGCTCCATTACATCAAAGTTAGCTGCCATCATCCCCGGCAGCACTCACTGGATGCTTTTAGCCAGTGGAGCCCCAGCCTCTCCATCAGCCAGTGACTCTCTCTGCTCATGGCACCAGCTCTGGCCTTTGCTGCCTGATGCATTTCTTTACTATGGATTAATAATAAAGGGCCTGTAGCCAATAAAATTTTTGAGGATGTGAGAATCAAGCATGATCACTATGGAGCAGATGGGGCTGGAACAGACCCTGCTGTAGACTGTTTCTATAGGGACCCATAAGCAGGACCTAAGAGAAACAGATGCATGTGACCAGAGAGGGTCACCAGTACCAACCCTAAATACATCTTCACTCATCTCTCCATGCATTTACTCAGTCAACAAACAGGCTCTGAGTACCTACTATGTGCCAGATATGTTTCTATCATTGGAGATGGAGCAATGAACAGGACAGGGAAGGCCCATGTCCTTCTGGAATTGATAGTCTGGAGGCTTAAATTAAGTAAGTAGGATTACTTAAGGCAGTAAGTAGTGAGTGAGTGTGCCTACCACAGGAGGCACTCTTGATGGGGTGGTGAGAGAATACTTCTCTGAAGACGTAACATTTGAGGGACAATTCAAATGGTGTGATGCAGCCTCACTTGTGACGATCAGGGAATGGTATTCAAGGCACAGCCACTACATAGTCCTGAAGTAGGAGTGGGGATGGGAAAGGTCAGAGTGCTGATGCAGAGAGGGAGCAGGTGGGAGAGTGGGAGAATACAGGGCTAGAAAACTCAGCATGGGCCAGGGTGACTGGAGTCCTGAGGCCACAGTACAGAGGTTGGAGAGGATCCTGAGTTCGGGGGGGGGGACCACTGAGAGCTTACACAGGGCACTGGCACATTCCAAAGTGTCACTAAGTGACAAGTGGAGTGAAAAGCAGGAAGGGGAAGCCCAGCTGTAAGGCTAGTACTGTATGTGAGGTGAGAGATGGAGGAGAGCTGGACCAGGGATTCAGCAGTGGGTCACATATGTGGACCAATTTGGGATACATTTGAGAACTAAAAAGGACAGAACTTGCTGATAGATGGAAGGTAGAAGGGAATAAGGAGTCAAGACTACATCATTTGTCTCTGATGTCAGCAGATCAGAGGGTGGTGGCCCACTTACTAAGACAGAAAGAAAGAGATTTGGGGAAAATTAAAGCATCATTTTGTGATATTAGAAATACCTGAGTGTAAAATCCCATTTAGTCATTGTATATTCAAGTATGAACTCAGAGAAGAGGTCAAAGTGGCCAGAGATATAATGCAGGGAACTGAATGAACAGGAACAGGCAATCTCCCTGCCTGTGGGGGAAAGAAGCAGTGAATGAAAAACATGGCAGAACAGAAGTGATGCTTTGTGATGCTTTGATTCTGTGATGCCTCAAACTAGGACTCTTTGTTGAGGTGACAACATCTGCACAAGCCAAGATGAAGGAAGAGGAAAAAGTGAGAAAAGCAAAGCAAAGTAACTGTGGTATAATGAACTGTGCATTGACAGGATTCAGAGCTACAATCACTCTGCTTTTTGCGACCTATATTGTCTACTGTCTTCATGGAGCTTGAAGGGGTAAGAGTGTATGCCCTACAGTAAGTCTTCCTTCCACAGGGAGGAGGCCCACTTGGTGTGACACTCATGGCCTTGCTCTACCCCTCTGTCTTCTCTGTCCTAAGAAAAATGGAGTGATTTTCTTGATTACCTCATTTGCAGAAAATGCCCTTTCTCCTCTAGGAAGCAAGCTGCCCACAGGGCACAGAACTTCTTGCTCCTTCATGCAGTGAAGTCTTACCAGGCAAATCCCCATAAAGGGAGCTTGTCCAAACCAGTGTCACCTGTAATGGAGAGGGTAACTCAATCCAATGCTGGGAATAAACGAGTGGACCTACCTGAACCCACTAAGCCAAGTCCCCATTAGCCTTTCAGTAACAAAACAGTCAGGACTGCCTCCATCTACCACCATAATGAGGCAGAAAGGGGGGATGTTATTTACTGCCCACTCATCCTGCTTTGAAGTCCCCAACAGGCACTTTCATATGTATAAATTATCACATCAACCTTAACTTTTATTCCTAAAATCCACCTTAAAGATGATAAAACTAATGTTTAATGAGGTTAATAACTCGTCCAAGTTCACAAAGCTAACTGGTGACAAAGCTTCTCTGAACCCCTATCTTCCGAATTCAAACCTTAGTTTAAACAACAGTTTTGTTGATGGGTACATAATGATTTCATAGGAGTGAATTGTGAAGATTAGATGAGATAAAATCCACAAGTCAGTCTAGCACATAGTAGGGCAGATTTATTCTTGAAAGATATTCCTGCAGATTAGTTTAAAATGTCTAAAATTATCATATACAGACGATCCCTCACTTATGATTTTTTTACCTTAACATGGTGAAAAAGCAATACATATTCAATAGAAACCGTACTTTGAATTTTGATCTTTTCCCAGACTAGTGATACACAGTTTGATATTCTCTCTTCTCTCTCCTTCCCCCCACCCGCTCTTGACCCCATCTCTATCTCCACCTCTATCTCCATCTCCATCCCATTTTTATCTCTGCCTCTAGTTCCGTCTCTATCTCTATCTCATGACGCCAGACAGCAAGGCACATCACAGGTCCGTCAGTCACAGATTATGCAGGTCAATAACTGATCCTCTGCAGTGAACTGTGTCACCAGAACCTTTTGGACATTATATTTTATGTTTTCACATCCTGCATGTCTACAAAACTCCCATCTGAGTCTCCTGCTTCTGGTGAGAAGAGAGGGCATTACTCCTGAGGTGGAACTCAAGATAGTCACCCAACTGTGGGCTACTGTAAGTGTTCTGAGCACATTTCAGGTTGCCAAGGCTCAGCTATGACATTGGTAGAATAAGTGTATTAACTGCATTTTCAAGTTACAATATTTTCAACCTAAGATAGGTTTATTGGGATGTAACTCCCATCATTAGTCAAGAAGCATCTGTATGTGCAAAAAATCAGATTATGCAAAATGTAGCATTTTTAGGTATCTTCTTCTAAAAACTTTTTGGTTCTTGCCCTGGCTGGGTGACTCAGTTGGTTGAAGCATTGTCCCATACACCTAAAGGTTATGGGTTCAAACCCCAGTCAGGACCTATACCTAGGTTACCAATTTGATCCCTGGTGGGGGCTCATAGCAAAGGGAACTGATTGATGTTTCTCTCTCACAAGGATCTCTCTCTCCACCCCCCCCCAATCTTCTCTAAAATCAATACATCCTCAGGTAAGGATTTAAAAAAATAAACTAAAAAAAAATAAAGACCTTTTGGTTCTTTAAATCCAACTGATTTCTTCAGTAAACAATTGATCCACTAACATAAAAACAAAAAGCCTGCTTTTGTGTGTGTGTGTGTGTGCAGAAGCACATATTTGTGTGACAATTAATAGGTTTAAAAGACAGAAAAATCTTCAAAGGGATTTATTCCAACCTGTCAGCAAATGTTCTGGCCACCCCTATGACACCTTGATGATGTGTACATCTGTCCTAGAATCCTGTGGTTGCATCAGGGTACAGACAACAATGATACTCTGCTTTGGGCTTGAACAGAGGGTATGCAAGCTCTGAGACTATTATAGGGCAGCTTTGGCACTTGCTGGACAAGGAAAAAGCCAGTCTGTAGGCAGATACACAGAAAGACTTACTGGCTCCAAGTGAGAAGCTGAGAGAATAGCTACCTTGGATCCCAGTGGATTTCTGATTTCTGGTTCTAGTATTTTGTTCCTGCTGAGTTTCTAATTTGAGATTCTAGCCTCCTGAGAGGTCTGGCTCTATTTTGTATTAAGTTTCAGTTTATATCTTTGAATCCTTACAATAAATCTCCCTTTCATTTTTCCTTAGTCTGGCTTGCGTGACTCCTCTTACTTGCAAATAAAGGCATTGAAACAGAAGCTGTGCTCACCAAGTTCAGAGGCAATGCTCCTGGTCCATCACTGTCTTGAAGAGTGGACATTCTGGAAGCTTGGAAAGGGCAAGCACAACCACATTTCATAAAGAGATAAGCTGCTCTGGAAGTTATATACCATGGAAGGTATTAAAATCACCTCTCAAACCACCAGCCTCTGTTCTCTCCAATGTGCCTATTCAATTATTCTCTTCATAACCCTCTCTGACCACATTAAGACATTTTTCACTGGTTCCAATACTATCTTACTTTTTTTTTTAAGTATCCTTCCCATACTTTCATTTCTCTCTCTTGGTAAACTTGGTCCATGATCTGTTCTTCTGCAATTTTCTTGATAATATCCTTGCCATCCTACTCCTTTCTTGTTTTCCTACACCCACCAGAATGAAAAACCATCCCTAAATAAACCATACATATTATTCCTCTTTCTTATGTGTTAGGGGCTGAATTGTGTTTCCTTCAAAAAAATTCACAGGGGCCAGGAGTCAGTATTTCAACGTATCTTTTGGGAGGACACAATTTAACCCATAACACTCATCTAGGCATGAGACACCAAACACAAGCAGCAGATGCAGAGCTCACAGCTACATGGATACCAATGTGGCCTGCCAGTCACCTCCATGCCACAATAGACCAAACTCTTCAGTATGTTCCCACTGGCCCCAGAGGGTCTGGCAGTGTGATCTTCACATAAGACCCTCATGTCACACACCCAGCTGAATCCAGGGACCATGCATAGGAAGTGGACAAATTGGACTTGCTCACAGAGTATCCTGGCCAGGTCTTGGCTCTCTCTGGAAGTATCCTGAGCCTGTCCACAGCAGACCTCCACTTTGGGGTCTGCCTGGAAGGAGCATGAGGCTTAGCCAGGGCCCTTCTGGCCTCAAACTCAGTACACTCCACAATAGCCCTCTTTGTCCCAGGGCTGCCAAGACACACCGAGCTGCCCCTCCCTTCTGTGTCAGGTACAATGCTAGCTCAGGCCACTCCTGTTCCATCCCAATGGAGTACACACTGCCTTACAGTGGTCTACTGTTTGGTAAACTATATAAAAATTTGATTATTTTATGATTTAAATAAAAAACAAAGTGACAAAAATAAGTAAATATATAAAGAAGAGTGGCCTTGGAGAACACTTCTTAAAAGTCTTATAAAGCAAACATACCGAATGATTAAAAGGTTAAGATAGGGAAGAGTTGTGTGATAAGACACAGACCTCATTCCTGCATTTTTTTTAACCTGGGACCCTTCCTCCTCTGTAAAGACAAGAGTCATTATCCAGGAGTGGCTACACAGAGGGCAACAAGGAGTCCTTCCCTCACTTTAGCTAAAGGAAAGTTTAGAGCTTTGAAT
Organism: Tonatia bakeri; assembly: GCA_004024845.1. Taxonomy (NCBI): domain Eukaryota; kingdom Metazoa; phylum Chordata; class Mammalia; order Chiroptera; family Phyllostomidae; genus Tonatia; species Tonatia bakeri. Next base: position 19,401 of record PVIA01008270.1, read on the forward strand.
TCATAAACTAAGCCCTGCAGGAAATCAGGAAGCAGAAAATATAATGTGTAAGAGCCTTAGAACAGAAAGAATCCTGAGCTAAAGTAATCAAAAGCACAGACACACCAGTTGGCACAAGTGTCTGGGAATCCCTCTAAATGTAGGAGGGATGAGACTAAATGTAAGGAAGAAAGTGATGCCTGGATTGCAAGTCCCCTCGCAAGAAAGTTGCTTATTGTTACCTGAGCATAAAGTAAGAATCCTGGGGATTGCCACCAGCCCCACTTCCCATCCCCCACATGGAAGAACAAGTGATAGAGATGCAGGCACACTGTGGAGGGACCAAGGGATCTAACCCAGGGTAATCGGCAGGGGTGACTGTGCCCTCAGGGGATACTTGGCAATGTCAGAACACACACTGGTTGTCACAACTGAGAAGAGGTATTGATACTGATATCCAGTAGGTAGAGGCCAGAGATGCTGCTAATCCCCCAGCCAATGCTCAGGACAGCCCCCAACAAAGAATGACATGAGCCAAGATGTCAGTGGTGGAACAGCTGACCAGGACCAGCTACACAACTTACAGGGTCCAGTACAAAATAAAATGGTAGGTCCACATGTTCAAAATGGCAAAATGGAGAGAGCAGAGCATGACACCAAGCAAAAGGGACCTGAGCAACTACACTACATCCACAAAGTCTGCTCTGATGTTGTGAAACCCTGAGCTAGAAGCCATTTTATCATCCACTGGCTTCATGGCCTCCTCAAAAAAAGGAAGTCCTGGCTTCCCTCTGTCCCCTTCTGACCTGCAGAAACAAGCTCCAAAGAAAAGGCTGGACCAAGCCTATCATGGATCAGGAATACAGGGGAGGATGGAATAAAAGACAAGTAGATCTAGGAAGCCAGGCTATGAGGCATCCTTTCATCAAATTAGAGAAGAAACCTCAGATATACAGAGTTCCTCAGCTTTGAGTGCCAAGAAGTAAAGGCCTTTCTAAAGACAATTACAAAGAAAGTGTATTGAAAGGATTGACAGGTTGATCACATAATAACTACAAAACATCTGTAAGTTAATAAATAGCTTTCAAAAGAAAATGACTGTGGAGGACAGGCCATTTGCATCATACCAGACAGATGTATGGCTAACAGTATCACTATGTAAAAAGTTCTTATAAATCAATAAGAGGAAAACACTTTACAACAAAATGGCCATCAACTTTTCCAAAGATGCCAATGTCATAATCAGATATGTAATAACAGATCTGGCATCACTAAAAAGTGTAAAGGCACAAACTTTAATGATAAGAAAACACTTTTCATTTGTCATCTTTGAAAAGAACACAAAAATAATTATTATCCCTGGTATTGAAGAAGAAAAAGAAATTAGACATTTTCTTCTGGTAAGTCTAGACACTGATAGACTCTTTCTGGAGCAAAAAGACAGTATGTAGCAAAACCTTCAAATGAACAGACTCTTCATTCAGCATTCCTACCATTGGACCTGAGGAAATCAGGCAAGTGATATAGAAAATCAGTTCCATAAGAAGAGGTTTCCTAATCCACCTAAGTCCATTCAGCTGCTAAGTAGCAGAACAGGTATCCGACCCTGGTCTGCCTTCTCCAGATATCAATGCAGACATAGCACCAACAAGCAAGGGGTAGACATGCAGGTACACAGGAAGCAACTGTCTGTGAGTCAGACTTGGCCTTGAATGCCTCTCTCTCTGCACATGCCAGGAGAATCCTTGTGTGCTGGTGAAATAAGGAATGGGACATTTCTGGTGATGTAAGTATTCAGGGGGGAAGAGGGAGAGACTTTAAATCCTTCTTGCTTAATGGGCATTTCTTCAGGAATGCTGGCCAGGGTTAGAAACTCCAATGGATACTGACTCGATTGGCCTGTCTAGTGTCCCACAAACAGTCAATCCACAGTGTGAACCAAAGACATCTCTCCCATTGGTAGAAGTCTTTGTGTTCTAAACGATAAATCACTTCCCTTGAGGGCATCCTTGGGAGCACATGTCCAGTAGAGTTGAACTTTACCTGGGACCACAGCTCCATGGATTAATGACAGTAGAATCACCAGCACAAAACAAATAGGTGATGCAGTTTTGCAGGGGGAAGCATGTCCTGTGATCCCATTGGAATTAGGAAGGAGTGGACACAAGACTTTGGAGGAGAATCTGTGATCTCTTAGTGTATTTTATCAATGGAAAGCTGCTTCTTTGCAGATCTGACATAAGTCAACAGAAACTGCCCAGGGCTGTAGTGGAACGATCCTCTGTGCTTGAGATTTCGCCCAGGGAAATCAGCCTTGAATGTCACACAAGAGTAAAGGCCCAGACTACGTTGGGCTGATGAGAGAAAACTCTTTGCAAGATAATGCATTGTATATGTGTGTGTATCTATGTGTTCTGGCTCTTCCCAGCCTTGGTGGATTGCAGGCTCTGAGGCCACCACCAACGAATCAGCTCTGCCATGTTTCTTTAAGCAAAAATCCTCTCTGACTTCCTTTCCTCTGCCTCCGTTTCCCTGCCTCTCATGCAGACCCTCTGTATGGAAACTGTACAGAACCCAGTCTATATGCCTGGCATGTTTACACCCTGCACAGTTCTGTGAAGTTACCATTCACAGTAAGTTTTACAATCTACCTTTTGTCCCTTTCTCTAAATCTGTCCCCCCTTTTCACACTGCCATGTGTCTTCAGGGATCACCACTTCTGAAACCATTTATGGATGGGTAAGACACAGATAGAAAGTGGGAATGGAAACAGAGAGAAATCAAGATTTAACTGAACCATCAGATGTGGTATTGGGACTTTTATGTGTCACATGGTGGCTGAACACTGACACCCAGTTGGTTTCTTCTCTCTCTTGCTTTTATTGTCTAACTTTCTCATTTCTTTAGATCTTTACAGCAGCAACATTTACTCCCATCTCTTAGTATAGAACTGACATCTCTCATGGGACACAGGCACATTCTCTCCTTGGCTAACTAAAAAATAAACAAGATATGAACCAGGAAAAGATACAGCCACCCGGGTGACACTTGAATTGGTATTTACTCTGCCGTGTCCCCAGTCTTTACAACCATAAGGTCACGTATCCCTTGCCCCGCTCTGTCTGGATCCACATTTTGCTGGTGAAGAAACTAGTGAGAGAAGTCAACTGAGCACCCAATGTGGCAGGAGTGTCAGGTGGAGGCTTTATGACTCCCAAGTTCCCTCCTGAATGGAGAAATACACACCAATTCCTGCCCTCCTACACCATGCAGTCTAGAGGGAGAAATATATTAAGTAAATAACATCACAAGTGTATAATTATAAACCATGATAAGCAAATCTGCATCTATATCTCCAGCAACAGGGGAATGGCCAAATAAATGATGTTTCATCCACATATACAATAATGTATTACTAGCATGGTCAATAAAAATGAGTTTACATAAATACACTTATTTACCCCAAATACATTTTCTATATGGTGATAAAGAGAAAACAGAGTATAGGACAGGTTATGAAACAAGATCTTATTTTTACTAAAAGAAAAGTGAAAGACATATATACACAACCCAGGCTTTAAATATTACAGCTTCTCTTCTGTGCCCAGACCGTCCTATTAGCCTATGCTTTAGTACAGGGCAAACTATAGCCCATGAGCTAAGTCCAGCCTGAGGCCTGTTTTGTAAATAAAGTTTTATTAGAACACAGACATACCCATCATTAACATATCGTCTATGACTCCTTTCCTGCTACAATAGCTGAGCTGAGTAATCGCAACAGACACTGTATAACAGTAAAGCCCAAAAATTTTACTATCTCACCCTTGTCAGAAAAAATCTGCCAACCCCCTGCTAGTCTATCCAGGAAACTGGGGGTATGGATGTCCTGAAACCACAACCACCTTAAGTGGGGACTTACGGGCTGCCAATCCCCACGCCAGCACTTTGCCAGCATCTCTTATTTCATTCTTTCAACAGCCCGATATGGTAGGTGATGTTATTAACCTCTCTTTACAGATGAGGAAACCAAGGTTCAGGGAGGTTAAGTGACACAGCTGGCAAAAGGGGGAGCTGAGATTCAAACTGAGGTTTCACATACAACGACACACTGCCTCTGAAATCAACACAGCAGAGACTCTGCTATGTTGATTTTGTTATGGTCTCTGGCATCTTAGAAATACCTCTAGTCTTATCTCTGCCTGGAGTCCTATAATTCTGCCACTATCTCTAACTTTGGACATAGGCGATTAATGACATTAATCAGATCAGACATAGCAGGAACAGTGCTGTGCAGCCAGGGCAAACCACAAGTCTGGGATGAATGTCAGAGGTACAGATGGCAAAGGTGTGGATCACTGTGGGGCAGTTAGCTGTGAAGAGAAGCTTTGGGAGGGGTGACATAAGGGCCACTGTCTGAGCCTCAGTTCTGGAGGATGGGGGTGGCGGGGGAAGCATTCCAGAGAGAAGGCATAAGGTGTGCTAAAAGCAGAGTTGGGAACAATCTTGGTCTTGAGCAGTGCTTCCCAATAGTGAAGGCACCAAGCCCAGTGGTGGGAACAGGGTAGTAAATTGTGGGTACATAATTAGCCTTTGGCTTCTCTCATGATTCACAGTTTACATATTGGTATGCATATTATTTTATAGTAATTCTTTTTATTTTATTTCTCCTTTATGTTACAATTATGTCATATTGATTTTTAATTAGACATGTGGAGGGGTTATATTGTCTATGAATTTCATCCCAGGTGGTCCTACAAAAGATTTTTCTTTATAAAAAAGAGACCACTGGGGAATGGCTGTTGAAAACCATTAGCGTAGTAAATTCAGGGAGTAGTGGGAGGTTCCATGAAGTTGAAGCCGGGAGGAGGCTGGAGACAGGAGCTGCTGGGGGAGGAGCTGAGTAAGCTAGGAAGGAAGCTGCCTAAGTAAAAACCCTCAGGCACAGAGAAAACTTTACCATGAAGCTAATGAAGCTGAGGCTTCAGCTAGCCTCTCACATGCTTGGGGCAAGTGGAAATAAAAATATATTTCAAATTTTAAAAATGACTGTAAGAATAAGCCATAGGGCTCCTCACAAGGTCTTGAATGGACCACAAGCAAGTGAGGGGCTAACTGAAGCTTCAGCTTCATGAACTTCAACAAAAGGCTGGAAGATTATCACGCAACAGACTTTGGAAGGAAGATGGCAGAGGGGATATAGTTTCCAGAGCAGAAAGAAGATCTAAGAGGTTTGATGACATGCCAATGCCTGTGGCCTACAGGCAAAACAGTAGTATGTGGTGAGGCTGGGACATGGCAGGAGATGAGACTAGGACTGGGGGCAGGTCAGATTATCGAGGGTCTTTGCCACATAGTGTTTGTTCCCTGTCCTGCCCACTGAGCTTCTCAAACTCCATCCTCAGAGCAGCAAAATCAACACCAATAGCTTGTCAGATATGACCAAAAGAAAACCTGTATTTTAACAATATTTCACATGATCCATTTCCAAATAAAATGTGGAAAGCCTTCTGTAAAGTCCTCTGAAGCTCTTGAGAAGGGAGGGCGATTTGATCACATGTGGGGATTAGAAATTCCACCCTGGGGGTAACATGGAGGATGGTGTGAAAAAGGCCTGGCCACAGACAGAAAGATCAGGTGAGCATTCATTGTTGTTAGTCTCCCTGGGCCTTAGAAATTTGTGTCATTTTTGATAAAAACACTTTCATGGCTCAGCTTATCTTGTAGGCATCCCTACAGTATTGTCTTTCTAAGAACTTTCTGGAAACATTTACTGATATTACTAAACTCTACTAATAACCACCAACATTATAATATTAGAAGTTATGTGATACAAAACAAATAATGCCAGGCACTACAAAAGGTACCCTTGAATATTATTTCTAATTCTTATAGCAACCTGGAAATACAGGGTACATACCTAGGTTGCAGGTTTGATCCCTGGTCAGGGAGAGTGTGGGAGGCAACCTTTCAATGTTTCTCTCTCTCATCAATAGATACAACTTTGGGTGAAGATAAAAAATACTATCTCACTACGAAGTCCATGCTTTTTCTGCTAAGTTTTACTTCTTCCCAAACTTAACAATTTTGAAACAACACTAAAAACATAAATGAGGAACTAGTAAGATTTAATTGAAAACTGAATGGTGCACAATTTATATAACCAGATGGGGAAATCACAGCTTGAAAAAGTGAAATATTTCTTATCTTTCACTTTTTTACTTAATTTTTTACTTGCTAAGTCATTCAGGGAATACCTACTGAAAGCCTTTATTGTATGCTGGGCATTATATTAGAAATATGAACATGAGTAAGTGAATGATCTAAATGTGTACTCGCAAAACAACAGAGCCTATAAAAATGAAGCAAAACCTGATAATGCTAAGAAAAGAAACAGACAAATCTGCAGAATTGAGAAAATTATTAGCACCCCATTCTTAGCAAATGATGAACTACTAGAAAGAAAGTCAGCAAAGTATAGAAGATCTGAACACAGTCAGCCAACAGGGCCCAGTTGACATATACAAAATATTCTACTCAACAACAGCAGAATATATGGGTTTTTTTCAAGCATTGTAGAACATTCACCAAGATCAATTATGACCTGAAAGCTGACAGGAATATTTTGGCTCCAAAAGCTCCACTGCCATCCCATCAAAGGCTGTGGTCACTTACCTAAGTCATTCTCCTCCCCAGCTTGAGAAAATATTATAATAACAATTAATTATTAAGTGCTACTATTGAGTGTTGGCCATGAGTGACACTCATTAAGCATATTACCTCACCTCATCAGGCAACAATCTTACAAGCTTGGATATAAGGATCCCCATGGCATGAGGGTACACAGAACAAAAATCCTAGAAAAATGCTGTGCAATGTTGAGGCAAATAATAAGTTGGGATGTGCCTGTCCACTTTCAAAGATAAATTTAAAAGAGAACAACAAACATACCTCCACCCCCACAGGAGGCTTTGAACAGAACTTGCAACTTTGAAGGATTTAAACATAACACACAACCAGCAGAGGAGGATCATATTTAAAAAATAAAATGCTTGGGATATTTTAGGGACCATCTGCTTTTCACTCTCAAGGAAATCATAGAAAACAGACCATGTGAAATAAGAGGAAATAATAAGGCAATTTACTGAGGGAAAATAGGGAGAAAGCTGAGAGAGTGAAGGAATTAATTCAAGGAAAGAAATAATGATTCACAGAATTAATGCATTGCAGATCTGAGTTGACAATATAGGAAATTTCAACACCTTGTTAAACAAACAAATTGAAGGAGCTCTTTCTGAATGCAAAAAAAAAGGAATAAAGATGAAACTAATTAGAAATGACTTCTATAGCAGTTTGTACAGATATGTTGATGGCACAGATGGAAAATACCCACTGGAAACCCAAGAAAGAACATAAGACTGATGGAATAAACAGATGAAGAATTATCACAGTCTTCACTTTACACATGGGAGGCAGAAATCTTATGTGTGTTCTACAAATGAGGAAACTGAGGACTGGAGGCATTAGTTATTTGCTCAGCAACTTGCCAGACAAATTAGTAACTTGCATACCAAGCCAATGAAACAGCTGGAAAGAAGTCACAGCCAGAGAATGAGGCTAAAAGTATAGAATGGAAGGGCTCATTTTTTGCCAAAGCGAAAATAAAGCAACATCTAGACACCTTTGATAATTTTAGTTCCACCTGAGGGGCAGGGATCCTACTTGAATGCAAAAAAAAAAAAAAAAAAATAGAAATTAACCTGGTGGCAATCTCCTCCAGCTCAGCATTAGACACCAGAAACAATGAAAAAAGTATGCAATTATGATGAAGAACAGTTGTCACTGGGGACCATTTACTCAGGCAAGGTAAAACTCTGTGGAAGCAAGAACAACAAAAATTCTCTACCAGGAACTGACCGAGAAAGTGAAGTTCTCTTTTACCTTTCATGGGGGGGAAAATGTCTCAAAGGCACTCAGAAAAACAAAGAATTAATTTTACAAACAAAAAAGGAAAAACGAAAACCTCATCTGTGGGGAAGGCATGTCATAATAAAGACCAAAGGATAGGAATAGAACGCTGAGAACATCTACACAACAGTCTACACAATGCCCACTCAGCAGAGGTAATCGTTGGTGCAATCTGTCTGAAGAACAATGAAATGCACCCCATTTTATGTGTGCATGCCCACTTACCAGCAATTATGCTCTAGGAAACTGTCTTACAGAAAGGTCTGTACAAAGCAGTACTCAGACAAATAGAAACAAGTATTGTTGATGCATTGCTATTGTAACAATAAAAAAGTAACAACTTAAATGCTTCTGATATCAAATCAGTCAGGTACACCAACACAACAGAATAAGATACACTATGTTGCATACCAGTGTGGGTGAGAGATACATGAATAATATCTATGATAAACTTAGTGGAAGAGAGCCAGTTACCAAGTACTATGGATGTCTTGTCTCTGTGTATATATGTAACAGTAATTCTCAAACTGTGGTCCCTAGTCCAGCAGCCTGAGAATCACCTGCAAACTTGTCCAAATGTAAATTTTCAGGCCTCACCCCAAACCTACTGAATCATAAACCTGAGGTATGATATTAAGAACCTGTGTTTTAACAAGCCCTCCAAGACATTCTAATGTCATTCAAGTTTGATAACCCTTGGCAAATCTTGAAAGATAGACTCCAAACTGTAAATAAACGTTGTCTCAGGGTATAGTTTCATGGAAAATTTCATTTTTTTCTTTAAATATATATTCTCTATTCTAACTGACATGAAATGCATTTGAAATCAGAACAGGAAGGTTATTTCCATCAGAGAGAGAAAGAGGGAGGGTGGGAGGGAGGGATGAAGAGTGTGACTAAACAACAGGAAAATGAACCAGAAATTTCAGAGTGATGTCACTTTCTTTAAAAAGGCCAAAAATTCCTAATAAAGATACATTTTAGACATTCAGTTTGACTAGAATTAAAAGAAATTTGTATGAAAATTTGATAAATTTTTCCACTTATCAAGCAGCATTATGAAAAAATTTTAAAAAGAAAAATCATAGAACCAAATAGACAAAGGTATAATGGATTCTAAGAGACATGTGGCAGATATTACAGAGAGAGAACTGAAAATTTCTCCAAATGTATAAAGGTATAAATGCTAAAGGTCTAAAGGCTCAAGGTATAAAACTGGGCACATTTTTGACCCAGTAACTCAAATTCTAGTGATTTCTCCTAGATAAATATTTGAGGCAATGTTTTCTCAATAATTAAAAATAAATTAAAAGCATTCTAAATAATAATATTCTACAGTATAAAATTGATCAAAAGAATTATGTTACACTCTGCTATTGTGATACAATTACTTCATTTAAAAGGATGGCATGAATGTAGACATACTGATATAGGAATATATTGATATATTATCAAGAAAATACATAGCTGCCAATAATAAACACTTAATATGTGTTACGCAGCATTTGAAAATGTTATGAAAAGAATTCAATTATTCATAACAACCATATGATAAAGTAAAGTTACCATTTTACATATGAAGACACACATCTGAAATGTTGGAATAACTGTCCCAGGACCACCAAGTTATGAGCCGGGCTGTTACGGATCCAGGACATCCATCTCCAGTGTCCGCATCGACAGTCACCACTCACATGGTACCATTTAAATTGTTGGTGATGGTTCACAGAGAAAGAAATCTGAAAAATCAGACACTGAAACATGAGCAGTGGTTATTTATTACTGTGTCATAAAATTATAAGTAATTTAAATTTTGTTTTCTGTTGATTTATCTTTGTGTCTAAAGCTTATAGAGGACCTGAGCTCTGTCAGAGATAAATTTTGAATTGGGGACATGTTTTTTTGTATATTAATGGAAAAGAATAAGGCAAGCTCTCTAAAATCCAACCAGCAGAGAAAGAACCTCTGCAAGGATGGAGTTCTGACAAGGAATGGTACTTCAAGATAACAATGAGAATTTGAGTGTGGGTGGCATGGAAGCCACTTATAACACCCATCATCACACTTCAAAACTGTAACTACAAAAAAACAGCAAAGCTCAGGGAAATTTTAGTTCCAGTCTGCTCCATGAACATGAAAATGAGGGTTTTCCTCACAGCTGAGATCCCAGCAACTGGGGTGCTCCCACCTCCTGGGCCTTCCTGCTTCATACACACCACCATCAAATATGTGCTAGAGTTTTCAAAAAAGCCTTTATTTGCTCCTCAGGAGGATCATATATGTCATATCCGTGCAATGCTGTCAACAGTCTCAAGCCAGGGTCCAGGGAAGTACTGCAAAAGTAAGCAGGTGGGCCCCTCTGGCGAGGACAGGTCTCCAGGTGATAATATAGCATAACGGGAGTACAGATTTCCACAGAGGACTGGAGACACCACCTGAAGGATCAGGGTTCTGTGAAGCCTTAAGTGGCTTAGTACCTCCCAACTGCTGGCACTTAATATTCAGATTTCTCCAACTGCACTATCCTAGGGCATTCAACCCCTTTCTTGGTGGATGAACCTGGGCTTCAGTAGATTATATTATTGTTCAAAATGTTTACCACCACTTTGTTGGCAGGATTATTTTTCTCTACCTCAATGACATCAAGATTGCCCATGTGATTTTCTTTGGCCAATCAAAAATAAAAGCTTCAATTAAACATTTCTTAATTAGAAGCTTTAAGAGTCATGGTAAGCTTATAGTATTGGACTATACTCCCTTTTCTCTCTGCCACAAAACCATTGATACACCAGACAGGTGTGGCTCTATTAGCCTGGATCCCAGAGTAAATCAGTTGTGCAGAATAATTATAGCTTATCCTGAACAGACATAAAAGGTGAAAAAGAAACCTTTGTGGGTGTAAGCTAGACACTTTGGGGCTATTTGTTACTGAGGCATAACTTAGTATAAAATGACTGACACACTACTGCATCTCTGCTTTCGTACTTGGAGACCCACTAAATGCCAAGAACCACTTCTTCCTAGAAGCTCTGTGACCACTCTGCATTCTCAGACATTAAAAAGCTGGCTTGGGTATATCCTCCTTCCTGTAATGGAGGGATTTTTTCTCTCTCTTTTGGACTTGATTTGAATCACTCATCCCTCTCTGGAGTGGAGTAGCATTGCTCCATCCTTCTACCCTAAGCTCACTGCATACTTGTATCAAAAATCTCTCCTTTCTCTGAGCACATGGCATAGCTTCTGCACTCCTGTGATAATGGGATATGAGAAGCAATGGAAGCTCTCACAGCAGAAAGAATGAAGTGGGCCTTCAGACAAGAGACTGAACAGGAAGTCCCTTGTTCCAGTCAGTATCCTCTAGGGCTCTTGGCTTCTCAAGCCTTTCATAAAGAAACACTGAGTAAAATTGTTTTCCAAGAATCCAGGATTAGGCTGTTATTCATAGTTCTATGAACTGATGACAAAGCATGGTTGTCACTGGTAATAAAATGCAAACATCTGCTTTGTGAATGGTTTATAAGCAGTATTTTGGACCTCTGCAAACCTATTGCCTGAATATTACAGGGGAAGTCTTGGAAGGAAATGAAAATACATGGAGTGCTGAGAATGGTCAAGATGCATCAGTAACAACAAGATCCACATAATCATTATTAAATATGATAGCTAACATGAACTCTTGCTGGATGGCAACATAGTGTTCTAAGCCCCTCATATGAATGAATTCTTTTGCCATTCTTAACTTACCTGAGAATGAAGTAGAGCTTATTATCATACTTTAAAAATGAGAAAATAGAAGATTAAAAAAAGTAACTTGCAGCCCTGGCTGGTGTGGCTCAGTGGTTGAGTGTCAGCCTGCAAATCAAAGGGTTGTGGGTGAGATTTCCAGCCCAGGGCACATGCCTGGGTTGTGGGCCAGGTCCCCGGTAGTGGGAATACGAGAGGCAACTGCACATTGATGTTCCTCTCCCTCTCTTTCTCCTTCCCTTCTCCTCTCTAAAAAAATTAAGTAAATAAAATCTTTTTAAAAAGTAACTTGCAAAGTATCATATTATAATCAATGGAAGATTTTGAATTTGAATCCAGGTTTCTTAATATCAGAGTCCAAGTACCTAATCATATATAAGATGACTTAAGATTAATGATATAAATAAATAAAAACAAATTGGGCATTTTTCTTTATCTAGAATCTTCTTTCAAGAAAAGTAACATGGAGAAGTAAAAAAACAAACAAACAAAAAACTTACTGACCAAATGGTTTTCTTTGAGCCAAAATAATAGTGCTTTTTGACTATGTGATGTTAAATAACCTGCTTAATCACTGCTGGGAAATGTTACTTCATTTATGGAGTGAGGGTAATGATTCTCATTCTATACTGCTACACTGAAGGCAGAAAGTGATAATAGATGGATCAACAACTGTAAACTCCAAAATGCTAAGTGTCATTTACAACAATTCATTTTTTTGAGGCCACAATCAGTTGCTCAATGGCAATAATGAACTAATACTGACAAGCACTGTTAGACCATAGATAGGAAACTCAAGTATAATGTCAAATTCTAGGCATCCAGTTTCTGCTAAAGTGGAGTAGCCTGTAGCAGACTAACACTCTCTCTGAGAGCAATGATAAAATTCAGTAACATATCGAAATCCACCTACTTGAAAGCATCAGAGTGTTTCTGCAGCAGACAAAATTTTAAATCCAGAGCCCAGAGAGAAGCAAAGCTCACTGAAGTAGGCCCAGTTTCCTGCATCCTGATACCTTCCACAGGACATTGTTAATTATTGGAACAGGTCAGAAGATAGAATGATATGGCAAGGGCAAGAGTTAGCAGAGACAGAAACCAGCAGTGACATAAGCAATGGCATGGGCTAGGGTTAAAATAAATTGGGGTTCAGCACAACCGAGTCAGCCAGAATTGAGGAGTACAAAGCAGGACTGGAAAGAACAGAGAAGTCAGAGCAATACTCAGCATCAGTTTTCCTCCTGAGGCATTTGTCTATGAAGTGTCAAGGGCAGAAGGCTGAGAAGCCACACTATAAGGGACAGGGTCACAAGTGCTGGACAGACAAAAATTAGGTCTGAAGACCTGCCAAGGGAATGAATGCTGGGAAATACCACAAGCTGTAGGTTAGGACCCCGAGAGGATGAGACCATGGGAATAAAGTTGAGCAAAAGGTGGACTGAGCCTTACAGCAATTTGATCCATCCTCAGTGCAGCTTGCCCAAGATGGCCTGAGATGGTCTGTCTCCTGCTACATGATGTACAAAAGAGGAAATCCTCACTGAAAGCAACTGTGCCACCCAGAGTTTTTACAATTGCACATCCACAATGTCCAGCATTCAGCTGAAATCACCAGACATCAATGGGAAAAAGGGCAAACAATAAAAAGAGATCAATAGCGATTTTAAACTTTGATTACAGTGCTCACTAAAAAAAGATGAGAAGTTAAAGAATTTGACCAAACAACTGAAATATATTTTAAAAAGTAAACAGAAATTCTAAAACTGGAAACTACAATAACTCAAATTAAGAACTCAGTGGAGAGGTTAAACAGCACATTGGAAGATGCATGGATAGAAATATCCAGAGTGATGCACAAAATGTCATTTAAAAAATGTTGAAAATACAGAAAAGAGCAGGAAAGAGATCTATGAAACCCTGGGGAAAGGTTATAATATATAGAATTTGAGTCCTACAAGAGACAAATAGGGAGAATGGAACCAGATCAATACTTAAATAGATAATAGCTCAGAACTTTCCAAAATTGGTATTGACATCAAGATGTGGACCATGAAGTGTAACAACACACGTGAAGGTCACATGCAAAGAAAATCTCATTTAAGTACTTTATATATAAACTGTTGAAATAGAAAAAAAAATTCAAAGTATCCAGGAGAGAAAAAGACACATCTTTTTTTTAATTTCCTTTTTTTTTTGCATTTTTAAAATTGTTGTTTGAGTACAGTTGTCTCCATTTTCCTGCCACCACTTTTGTCCCCCTACCTATCCCCACTTCCCACCCTCAATCCTTCCCCTCTCTGGCTTTGTCCATGGATCCTTTATACATGTTCCCTGATGACCCTTCTCCTTCTTTCCCCTGTAAGCCCCCTCTCTCCTCCCCTCTGATTACTGTCAGTTTGACACATTTTAAAATGCACAAAATTAGACTAGCAGCTAACTTTTCAATAAAAAATTGGGAGCCAGAAAACAATGCAATTGCATCTTTGGAGCAGATAAATAACCACCAATCTACAATTCTATCCACAAATAAAACATTCTTCATTAATGAATGTGAAATAAAAACATTTTGAAACAGACAAAATCTAAGAGAATTCATTGGCAGCAGACCTGTGCTAAAGAAATAATAAAAAGAATTATTTGGGATGAAGGAAATGACCCTAAAAATATATAGGAAATGCAGAAAGGAATAGAGAAAGTTTAAAAATGAGAATGAGTTTACTGAAACACTGAGTGTACAAAAGAAGTATAATGCTTTGTAGCATATAAGCCATTTGCAGAATTAAAATGTATGGCAGCAATAACACAAAGGTCTAGAAAGGGTAGAATTTAAAATGTTCCACATTCCTAGAATTATCTGTGAGTTTGTTAAAATTAGGTATTAGGTAGTAACAATACAAAGATTAACATTTTAATCCCTAGGGAACTCCAAAAATATACCTACATACTAATACTGGGGGATGGTATAATTTTACAATGTTGAACTAGTCAAAAAGGAAGTAAATACAGAGGTGGGAGCAGAAAAGGCATATCAAACAGTGGGACACTTTTAAAAATTGTTATATAAAAACTTCCAAATATCTGTATTAAGTTAAATATATCTACATGCACCAAATTAAACAGTCTAAATGAATTAAAATTAGAAATAATATGCCGATCTTAGAAGAGACACACCTTAAATATAAGAACAAATATAAGTTGATAGTATGGGGTTGGAAAAAGTTATACCTTGCAAACACTAAACAAAAGAAAGTTGATGGAGCTGTACTAATACAAAACAGACTTTAAGATAAGACAGATAACTAAAGAAAAACATTTTATCCTAATAAAATGGCCAGTCTTCTTGAGAGATATAAATGTTCTAAATTTGTCTGCAACTAATAGCACAACAGCAAATATATTAAGCAAAACTGACATAAGTAAAAGAAAAAATAAGCAAATGTACAAATATAACTTCAACAGACTCTTTAAATCACTCACTGTAACTGGCAAAACAAGCAGAACAAAAATCCAGAAAGAATATTTTTAAATCTTTTTAAAATGTATTTTATTGATTATGCTATTACAGTTGTCCCATTTTCCCCCCTTTATTCCCCTCAGCCCTGCACCTGCCCTCCCACCAGTATCCCCCCACCGTTAGTTCATGTAGATAGATTGTACATATAAGTTCTTTGACTTCTCCATTTCCTATATTATTCTTAACTTCTCCCTATTTTGTACCTACCATTTATGCTTCTTGTTCCCTATACCTTTTACCCATTATCCTTCCTCCCCCACCCTGCTGATAACTCACCATCTGATCTCCATTTCTGTGATTCTGTGATTCTGTTCCTGTTCTAGTTGTTTGCTTAGTTTGTGTTTTTTGTTTTAGGTTCAGTTGTTGATAGTTGTGAGTTTGTTGTCATTTTACTGTTCATAGTTTTTGATCTTCTTCTTAGACAAGTCCCTTTAACATTTCATATAATAAGGGCTTGGTGATGATGAACTCCTTTAACCTTATCTGGGAATAGACTAATCGTGGATGTACTGTCTTTTAAATACCTGTAGGATTTGTAATGCTGCTCCTTTCACTCTTGATATTGTCATTTATGCCATTTCTCCTGTTCTTGAGCACTGTGCAAAGCGTTTATCAATTTTGTATATTTTTCAGAAAACCAACTTCTACTTCTTTGATTTCTTTGTTTTCATATTAAACTTGCCCTTGTATTTACTGTTTGCTTTAGTCTCCTTTTTTAGTTTATTTGGCTCTTTTATTAATTTTTCCAGCTATATTTAATAGAAATTCCTTTCAGCTAGTAGTTGTATTTAAGGCTATATATTTTCCTCTAATTACAAATTTAGCTCCTTTCCACCTACTGCATGTTCATTAATATTCAAAAGAAAACATTTTCTGATTTCCATATTAATATGCCCTTTCACCCATTGTTATAAATAGTTGTATTGCTTAGTTTCCAAACATTTTGAATGTTCTAGTTCTTCTTTTATTATTGATACGTTACTAAATTCTAATGTAGTCAAATAATATACTCTGAATGACATTTGCTTGGACTTACTTTATGGTAAATTTTAATAAACATTCAGGTAAACTTGAAAATTCTATGTATTTTGTCATTGTGTTATGTCAAGTGCAACATTATATATATTTCAATTAGATAAATACAGATATTCATTTTTTTGATGCTTCAGCCAAGATGGAGGCATAGGAGAATACACATTGTCTCCTTACACAACCAAAAGAAGGACAACAACAAATTTAAAAACAAAAAATAATCATAGCTCCCAGAAAATAGAACTGTATGGAAGTCCAACAACCAATAGTTAAAGAAGAAACATTCATCCAGATTAGTAGAAAGGGCAAAGACAGACAGCCGTGGCAGGGAGGATGCGATGGGCAAGGCAGTGGCTGGATTACCAGACAGGCAAGGTTGCAGCCAGGTGGTTCCACATTTGCATTCAGATGGGCTGAGAGGAACAACTGGGGAGCAAGATAGACCATGCAACCTAGGGTTCAAGGGGGTAGGGAAATAAAGCCTCAAAACCTCTGAGGCTCTGAGGGTGAGAAACTCCCACCCTCACAGAAGAGTTCATTGGAGAGACCCACAGGGTCCTGCAATGTAGAAAAATCCACCCACCTGGGAATCAGCACCAGCGGGGCCCAATTTATTTGTGGATAGCAGGGAAAGTGACTGAAAGCCCCCCCCCAGAGCCAAGCAAGTTGCATTGTTTCATCTCAGACTGCCATGTATAGCCCCACAATTCAGCAATGTGGGTTGCCCTGCCCTGGTGAATACCTAAGCTCCACCCCTCACTACATAACAGGCATGCTGAGACAAAGAAATATGGCCCAAATGAAAGAACAGATCAAAGCTTCAAAAACAGAATTAAGCAATGAAGAGATAGCCAACCTATCAGATGCACAATTCAAAACACTGGTAATCAGGATGCTCACAGAAATGGTTGAATATGGTTGCAAAACAGAGGAAAAAGTGAAGGCTATGCAAAGTGAAATAAAGGAAAATATAGGGAACCAACAGTGAAGGGAAGAAAACTGGGACTCGAATCAACGATTTGGAACAAAAGGAAGACAGAAGCATCCAACCAGAATAGAATGAAGAAAAAATAATTTAAAAAAAAAATGAGGAGACACTTAGGAACCTCCAGGACAACTTTAAATGTTCCAACATCCAAATCATAGGGGTACCAGAAGAAGAAGAAGAAGAAGAAGATGATGATGATATTGAAAACTTATTTGAACAAACAATGAAGGAAAACTTCCCCAATCTGGCAAAGGAAATAGACTTCCAGGAAGTCCAGGAAGCCCAGAGAGTCCAAAGAAATTGAACTCAAGGAGGAACGCACCAAGATATGCCATAATTAAGTTATCTAAGATTAAAGATAAGGAGAGAATCTTAAAAGCAACAAGAAAAAAGGAGAAAGTTACGTACAAAGGAGTTCCCATAAGACTCTCAGCTGATCTCTTAAAAGAAACCTTGCAAGCAAGAGGGGGTTAGAAAGTATTCAAAGTCCTCAAGGAGGAACGCACCAAGATATGCCATAATTAAGTTATCTAAGATTAAAGATAAGGAGAGAATCTTAAAAGCAACAAGAAAAAAGGAGAAAGTTACGTACAAAGGAGTTCCCATAAGACTCTCAGCTGATCTCTTAAAAGAAACCTTGCAAGCAAGAGGGGGCTAGAAAGTATTCAAAGTCATGAAAGGCAAGGATCTACATCCAAGATTACTCTATCCAGCAGAGTTATCATTTAGAATGGAAGGGCAGATAAAGTGCTTCCCAGATAAGGTCAAATTAAAGGAGTTCATCATCACCAAGCCCTTATTATATGAAATGTTAAAGGGACTTATCTAAGAAATTGAAGAAGATCAAAAACTACGAACAGTAAAATGACAACAAACTCACAACTATCAACAACTAAATCAAAAAAACAAAAACTAAAACTAACCAAACAACTAGAATAGGAAAAGAATCACAGAAATGGAGATCACAGGGAGGGTTTTCGATGGGGAGAAGGAGGGGGAGAATGGGGGAAAAGGTACAGGGAATAAGAAGCATAATGTGTAGGCACAAAATAGACAGGGGGAGGTTAAGAATAGAATAGGAAATGGAGAAGCCAAAGAACTTACATGTGTAACCCATGGACATTAACTAAGGGAGGGTAAGAATGCTGAAGGGTGGGGCAGGGGCAGAGTAGGGAGGAGGGGGATAAAGAGGACAAAATAATTTGGACAACTGTAATAGTATAATCAATAAAATATACTTTAAAAAATCAATCAGGGGATCCAAGATGGCTGCAGAGTAGCTGGAAGTTCCATTCACTTGCTCCCAGACCCAGACAGTTCTTGCAGCTAAACCACAGAGCAATCAACTTAAAACTCCAGCAGAAAGTGAGTGACACCATGTATGAGTGAGTGCATACATGGATGAGAGTGAGGGGAGTGTGAGTGAAGGGGCAAGAGCCTGCCTACCTGCAGAGGACTTCGGAGTAGTCAGCTAGGGCTCTCCTAGTGGAACTGCCACTACCACTGCCCAAACTGGCACTTCCAGCTGCACAGTTTTGGGGCAGCTGTAGATTGGATCAGGAGCCACAGACTCCAGGGGTGGAGGGAGATGGCCAGGGAGGTACTGGCTGCAGAAACAGCATGGCAGGAGCCCACCCAAGGCTGAGAATCCCTGGAAGGAGTGGGGACAGCACCCCACCACTGCCCCATGTTATAGGATCACTGCAGAACTCTTCCTAGCACCATCCAGGAGAGATTAGAGAAAAACTATATCTAAAACTGTTGGAGGCTCTCACAGGTGGTGGCCAGCCCTACTGTGAAAGATTTAGTGATATTAGGGGTAGGGGGAGTGTGAGGCAAACAGGCCCCTAAGGGCTCAGTGCTGCAGTGTGGAGGCCACACAGAAACTCTTTTAAAAGAGAGTTTAGGTGAGACTCAGCAAGGACCTGGTGATCTCGTTTGGGTGTGCACGTATGCGGTAGCTCTGCAAACACAGAACTCAGAGGTATCGATAGAGTCATGCTGAAGGGACTGTGGGACCCAACCTAGCATGGCTGGTGAGCAGGGGACAGGCCAGAGGGAAGAGTTTGGGCCCCAGCCTCCAACAAGAGAGAGGCAGGCTGGGGACTGGACAGCCAGGAGCTGAACGCCTGAGACTTACTGCATCCAGGCAGGTCCCCTCACCAACAGGTGAGTAGAACCCTCACCTACAGGATTACAGGCTCTGAAAGTCATTGAGACCAGGCCAAGGAGTCCCCTGCTGGGCACGTTTCCACAGGGAGAAAAGAAAAAAGCTCTGCAGGGCCCTTCACCAGACACTACGAACTACAATGTTCCTTCTGCCCTGATCCACTAAAACCAGCAGAGCAGAGAGATTAGAGACAGGAACAAGAGGGTTCTAGGTCCCGCCCAGCCTTGGTGCCTAATTAGAGCTGCTGTCTGCTCCAAGCAGGAAAGAGCTGCCGCTTTTACACAAACTGGTCCCTCATAGGAAACAGACAGCTAATTCACCAGAAACCATACATCATTGGCAAGAATTTGGGACGGACCAAGATATGCAGTAAAGGGACAGGGAAACACTCCCACCATCTTCCCTAAAGACTAAGTAGTGGCCCTTGAGGGTGACCCAGCATTGCCACCCTCCTGATTACACCAGAAGCCCTCTTGAGAGGCAGGTGGAGAAGGTACTGGTAGTCCTTTCAGGTCATTAAATGAGGTACTCCTGGGCCCTGGGTTGATAGAGAGCCAGCAGGGCAGAACAGTGAGGAACAGCCAAATCTGAAGGAGACAGTCACAAACTGTGGATTTCTTGTAGTCAAACAGGCTGCCTAGTGCAAGACTGGGACACCATCTAACATTATTAGGGGAAGATCCAGAAAGAGGAGACAGTGGTAAACACTGGATTGTACTGAGACGAACTCCATTGCGGTCTTCTTCATGATTTGCGTTATTTTCTCTCCTCCATAGCTTCTTAACATTCATTTATCTTTCTTCATGTTTGTGCCTATTATTTCACTAGTTTTTATATTCTAGTTAATTTCAAATCTCTGATTTTGCTCCTCCCTTTTTTATTCCATTTTATGTTCTTCCTTCCTCTTATTTTTGTTTTAAATTTTACTTTTTCTCTTGCTATGACTTGTTTCTATTCTGTACTCTTACTATTTCTTCCCCCTCCAGCCCCTCAAAACCATTTTACTTGTCATTAGTCATTCCACACTCTTTTTCCTGTTCTTAGAAACAGTACAACCGAGTGTTCAGTAAAGCACATGAGAAAGTGCTCAGTCTTGTTAGTTGTCAGGAGAAATGAAAACCAAAACTACAATAAGATATATTACAACCACCAGAAACGTTCAATTAAAATATTACTAAGTGCTGCTGAAGATAGGGAATGCCTTGAACTCTCAAACACTGCTGATGGGAATTCAAATTGTGAGCAGCAAATTTTAGAAAACTATTTATAATATAATCCAAACCGTAAGGTTTGGATACATTATGACCAAGGCATTCCACTGACTGGAATATACTCAACGGGAATGTATACATATGCCTCCAAAGGAACACTCCAGAACGTTCACTAAAGTACTGTTTGTCCTAACCAATCCCCAGAGTCACCCCAAACAAGCATCACTGGGGGAATGGACATGCTGTTTTCTGTGAGCTCACACAGTGGAATACCACGCAGAATGGAAAAAGATGCACTATGGCATGGATGGACCTTACAAACAGTGTGGGACTAATTAGAACAGACACAAAAGCCATACCCTTTATGATCTATACACATGAGGTTCAAACAGGCAAAGTAACCTGTGGTAATACAGCCAGAATCATCCTAGTGACTGGATGGTGGGGACAGTGAGGGACACAGGTGAGGGACTTCTTGGTGGTATTCTATTCCTTAATCTGGGTAGTGGGTAATTCACTTTGTGACAATCCATTATGCTGTACACTTAAGATTTATGCACATTTCTATATGTGTTATAGGAGTATTTCCATTAAAATTGTATTTTAAAAATCCAGTTCTACCCATATTTTCTTTTCATGAAACAATAAAAAAAGAAATCTCTTTGGACTTAGGTTTTTTTTTTTAATCAGTAAAGTGAGGAACTAGAACTAAGTAAGATCTTTTGTAACTGTCATTTCTAACTTCTTCCAGTAAGGAAATGCCCACAAACCCATTCCCAGACCAGGAATTTCAGGTAGAACTGATCCCCCAACCCCACATGACCCAGTCTGGCCAATCAGCATATACCACCTCCTGGTCACATCATTAATGGATTAAGAAGTGAACATGTACCCAAACAGGGCCAATGATTTTAGGACAGATTTTAATGGAATTATCTGACAAGAACAGCATACTTTGCCATTGAGATTGATAACAAACTAGGGAAGATAATCCTGGCATTGCTGTCACACTGTGAATCTCTGCCTGAGGATAAAGAAGAAAAATAGAGAAAAGTAAAAATGATGGTATGACGATGATGATGTGAATGATGACAGACAGACCGACAGACGAGAGATGATAGATGGGGCCACAGACAGACAATACATAAATGATATGTAAATAGAAAAGATAAACAGATTATTATAGAGACTGACTTGTACTAACATATTTTTGAAAACCTGAATGAAGTTACATTCAATCTTGGATTTTCAATTTTGCGAGCCAGTAATTTCCCTCTTTTGCTTGAGGCAGTAAGCCGGGTTTCTGCCACTTGAAGCCAAGAGCCCCGACTCTTCAAATTTCACAGGCCACTTCCATCTTAACTCCATGATTTCGGTAATGCTTTCCAAACTCTCCCAGCAATACATTGCTATGTGCCAAGGAGAGTGAGCAACACACTCAGAGTCAAGTTCCTTCTCGAGCAAGCTTGAAGTCTCATTATTTTTGTAAAAAATAAAATAAAAAAATCATGCAAATTTTAAACTACTTTTTTGTCTTAATAAGAAAATATTTTTCGTCCAAGTTGTCATGTAAAACTGACACTCCAAAAAGGCGTGTTGTTCTGAAGTTACCCGTGCCATCCTCTCAGTACCATGTCCTCCCAGGGTCCACACTCCCTGGTTGAAAAGAACAGACTTGGGGGAGGGGTTACAAGACTCAAATTCCTACAGCTGGTAAGGCAGGTAAGCCCAAGGTGGGCATCTGCTGCTCAGCTCCACTCAGTGTGGCTACCTGGGAAGGTCTTTTACTCTCCATGCAAGCTAAACCCATCCTCAAGGTGAATAAAGTCTGGGCATGGCCACATCCCCAACTCTGGTTTTGGACACACATTCTTATACTTTCCATCCAAGATGCAGGCAATACTCACATTGCTGTCAACACCTGTTCTCTAAATACCCAGTATTTCTCTTTTTCTAAAAGATGATTTCTTTCAAATAGAGATAAGACATTGAAGCCCTGGCGTATATTTACTTAGTGAAGTTATGTTACACTTTCTGAAAATCAGATGGCTTTACCTATGCAATCTCTAGAAGGAAAATTACTCTCTACCGATAGGAATGCTCACATTTTATGTGGCATTTCTAACATCCTGGGAGTTTCAACCCTAACAAGCATGTTTGAATTGTTTTTAATTTAGCAAGTATGGAGAAGGGAATAATCTGGCAGCTCCTTCTTGATACACAGCAGAGGCAGGGTTCTCCCAGGAGGATCTGGTATTCATACAGACGTGTTTCCCATTCATCCTGCTGAGAGCCTCCTCTCACACAGCGGCTGTCACACTTGAGGCAGCCACCAGCCTCTGAAATTACAGGGTAGCTGGGCTCTTTTTTTTATATAATATTATCAAGAATTTGATCTGAATTATTGAAGAATGGAAAAAAATTAATTTAAAAACTGACACCAGTGACCTTTACAATTATGTATTTTAGCGCTTGTACAACATGCACTCAAAGGCAGCTATGTGCCCAATGTTCATGTAATAAATGCCGTTTACAGGGAACAAGATCCCATTGTTCAGGGGAGTCCATTGTTAAGTCAGGGATGAAGTTTAACTGATACACACTGAAAAAAGTAAAGAGTGATCCACCCTGTTTTCCAGGGCTTCTTCCGTATAGTAGTCACAAATCATTTTAGAATAACAATGATCTGGGTAACTAGACTGCGTACTTAGTATCCACAGAGCATGGGCCTGGAATGTTTCATGCATATTTTTTACTTAATCCTCTCAATCCTTTTAGGGTAGGTGCTGATGACATACCTTTGACCCCAGAGGAGACTGAGGCTCAGAGGAGTGACTGCAAGCTGCCAAGGTTCCACACAGACCTTGCTCTTAACCACACCCCACAATCCACTGCCTATTACATTGGAGGGCCCTTCAGAAATCAGCTACCCAACCGTCTACTCTGCACAGCAAAACCAGCATCCTGATCTCTCTCCTACCTCTGACCATTTTTCAGTCCTCCCAGCTCAGTTAATATCATATCTTCCCTGTAGCTGCTCAAGCCAGAACTCCCGGTGACATTACTGGTTCATATTCTCCCTCCTTCCATCTGCAAATTTAGTGTGAATCCAAGGTCTGCTTACTCTTCTTCTTCAACAGCAAATCAATCACTTTACATCTCCACCACCACCAGCCTGTCCAGGTCACCATCATTTCTCTACCTTTCACTCTGATCTGTGGCCAATTTGTGTTCAGTATGGCTGAGTGATCTCTTAGAAATGCAAACACCACCCTTCCTGCTCAAAATCACTTGATGGTTTCCTAGTACTCTAAAAATAAAGACAGAACCCATACCAATCATAACAAGCCCTGCTCCCTGCCTGCCCAAGACCCCACCTCTCTCCACTTGTCTCCCCAATGTCCCTCTTCTTGTCTGTGCCTCAGAAGCCACACTGGACTTTTAGGTTTTGAAAGCTCTGTGCTTCCTCTGTTCACAACTGTTGTACATGCTGTTTCCTCTGCCCAGAATTCTCTTCCTTTCCTCTTCACCTGGTTTGCAGCTCCTTATAATTTCCTCAGGGAAGCTGAGACAGGGAAGTTTAGGCCTGGTCAAATTCCACTCAGAGCAATGGGCCACTCTTCTGAAATATTTACCAGAATTGCAAGGTATTTTTGTATGTGACCACAAGATTAATGGGCCATTTATTTCAATTAATTAAAAACAAATTCTTAATGACTGAAATTTCTGAATTAACAAACAGAGACAGCTTGGTGAAATAGGAGTCATACATATTTCAAGATCCGGGACCTGAATTCAAATCCTAACTTTACTCACCAGCTGTGTGAACTTGAGCAAAACACTTTGACCTCCCTGATTCCCCTTTTTTGCATATGTACCCACACTCACCCCCTCTCCCAGTGTGGTTGCTAAGGCTAAATGAGAAACAAAGGTGATGATACCTAACTCATAGCTCCTGCCACGCGGTAAGGATTTGACCAGCACTTTTTGGACACTTACATATAACAACATGTATTGATTTCCAATAAACGATGTTAAGTAAAAAACTAAATTACAGGTGTTAAAAGGTACAAATTTCCAGCTGTATGATAAATAAGTAGTAGAAATGTGATGTACAATATGATGACTATAGTTAACAGTGCTGTATGGTATATTTGAAAGTGTTAAGGGAGTTCTCATCATGGGGGAAAAGAAACTATCTTTTCTTTTTTTGTATCTGTATGAGATGATGGATATTAACTAAACTTACTGTGGTAATCATTTCACAATATATGCAGGTCAAGTCATTATGCTCTATCCCTTAAGACTATACAGTACTATATGTCAATTATGCATTAACAAAACTGGAAAAAATCAAGCAAATTGCTCAGCAACACATAGGACACAGTTTCGTTTATGCTTAAGACCCATGAAATAGTACCACAGAGTACACATCTCTGGAGCAAAAGGGCTGCAATCATATAACACAGACACAATTTGGGTGTGGGTATGAAAAGAAGGTTGGAGTAGAGACCGACATAGGGAACCTTGGCCTTACTTTCTGGAAGAAGAGAACATATTAAATGTGTATGTAATAAGTAAACATGGAATAGCTAAAGACATGTCACTCACTGCAGCCAATCATTAAGCTTTGAGCTCCATGTCTTTCTAGTTGTCACTGCAGCCCTCTGTGCCTAAAATCAAGCCCACATTAACAAAAATGACAATAGATATACATTATCAATGAAAAGATGTTTCTTAAAGGATAAATTAGATATAATGATATAAAAAATGCCATAAAAGTGTTTAACAAATTTTGTCACCCCAAGTAGTTCAAAATCTCTGAAATGTGTGTAAGTCCTGAAAACAGATGGTGATGATGGCTGCACAACATTGCGAACACACACAGTGCCCCTGAATTGGACCCTTAAGATGGTTAAAATGGTAACTGTGTTATTTATATTTTATCACAACAAAAATATGTTCATAAATATCTTTTTCCTGAGTGTAAAATAAGGAAGGTCCATGTCTGAATTACCACAAAATCTTTTTTTCAATATTTTTAAAATATTTTATTTATTTATTTTTAGACACAGGGGAAGGGAGGGAGAAAGAGAGGGAGAGAAACATCAATGTTTGGCTGCCTCTCGCACGCCCCACACTGGGGGACCTGGCTTGCAACCCAGGCATGTGCCCCAACTGGGAATTGAACCGGCGACCCTTTGGTTCACAGGCCAGTGCTCAATTCACTGAGCCACACCAGCTGGGATCACAAATTCTTTATCAATCAGATTTTTCACTGTTACCTTCCCCAATCTTTCAATATAACAGATTTTCCCCCAAGACTAGTTGCTGCTTCAAGATGGCTCAAGAGTCTAGAAGCAGGAAATTGTCATCCCATTACATGGAGAAGAAAATTAGAATTGGATTAACAAGCTCTGGTAGAAGCAGAAATGTGATTTTCAGTGACAACTGCCATTGATGGTGCCAATGTTAAAACAGAGGACAGGGGAACCAAACCCCATGGCTCTAAGGACAAAATCTAGAAATACAGGCAATCAGAAGCAGCTTTAAAAACTGAACCATTCTGGGAATTAATGGAGGTTTGGAAGAGGTGTCATAAGCTATAAATAAAAGCAGCATTGAGTTAAAGAGATATGATTTGTAAAAAAAAAAAAACACAGTGAAAAACTGGAAAGAATCCTTTCATGGACAATGATGTCTTCAAACATATTTGCAATCCATGAAATATGAAGAAAAAAAAGAAAAAGAACACTATTCCTCTGATATGGGAAACTGGAACAAGGCAGATTGGCTAAATGATTCCCAGTTCTCTCTTTTTTTTTTTTCAAAGAAAGCAGCAAAATGAGGGATGGATTAGGTTTTGTTTGTGTTAAGCGGGGATAGAAAATGCTGATTAGAATAAAAGCATTTGAGGAGGGCCCCAAAGCCACTGAGACAGACAAGCTATCATCGCATGGGACTAAAATCTATGAAAGGTATTTTTAAACTATTAAGCCAATAAGACTGGAGTTTGATTTCATGTGCTCATGTTTGCAAAAGCATGTGAATTGATTTCATTTTAACCTATTTGGAACTTCTAATTTAATAAAATCTCATTAATTTTAAATGAAGTCAGAATTTTAACGAAAACAAGCTGATGATTTGCTTGCATTAGATTTTTCAATATTTTCATTAAAGGACAAAGGGGCATTAAAGTAGCTGCAAAGAACATCTTTATTTAACTAATCTAGTGTGGCCTTCATCAAATTTGTTTAAAATAATCTGGAGACACCAAAGATGTCAGTAACCAGGTAGAGAGGGTATACAGTATAACCCAATCAAGTATAATATCTTTCTCTTATAAATTGAATTTCAGACTATATTGTTTGTATCTGATGGTAGAGAAAATCTCTGCAGGAGCTAAGAGAACTGGTCTGAAATACACAGGAAGGCCAGGAGGCAGAGAGACCGTTTGTGGGGAGGGCACCATGTGCCACTGAGCCCATGGGCCAAGTGCTGATCAAATGGACACCAGCAAAAGACAAGAGTGTTTCTATTTGGTGGCTGAATTTGTTTTGATTTTCTGTATGGTAAATTTTTGGAAGGGAGAAACAGGAGGGGAAAAAATGCTAGATGAACAGGACTAGAATGTTTTCAGCACCATTACCCCACCCCCACAAAACAACTCTAAAGAACCCAAAAGGAAAGAAAGAGAATGGCACACAATTTTTAAACATCTTTTCTCAGACAGTAAAAGAAAATAATAATGCTAAATTTTTAACTGAGAGTACAACATGGGTAGTCGAAGCCTAGGGTCCTGGGGTGAGATCTCCTGGGCCAAGAGCTTGACCTTATCACTCACTAACTGTGCCATCTTGGGCAAGTTCCGTGTGTGCTCGGTGCCTCAGAATCTGCCTTTGTCAGTATAGGTGGCAGCAGCCCAGATCATATACGAGCAGATGAAGAATAAATTAGTTTGAGGAGAAGTTTGTATTCCATGGACCACATATGAGCCATGTGTGAGCAAGAAGGTTCTACCCAAGAGGAAAAATGGGAAGGAGCAAAAGAATCTCAACAGAAAGAGAACAGAAGTGAAATCCTGCTTTCCCAAGAGTGGAGGAAGATGTTCTAAGTGACAATGCAGAAATACACATGCAATTACTGTCATCAAGAGAATTGCTGGTGAGAACCTCAGCAATTTGGGATGTATGTGTATATGGGAATCACTGAAGAATCCCCAACAGCAACCCTGAGTAGAGGAGTTTGCTTGAAACATCTGCCAGTTCCAGACCAGTAAAATCAAATCCATCCTTTCATGTCCCCTTTTGTCTTCCCCAGCTCCTCTCCAGTCCTGTAGCTGTGGTCAACAGATGAGGAAGAAGGTTAGAGAGAAGCTGGTTAACTCCCTCTCCTGACAGCAAGGTGCCCTGTATATATGAGGAGCCCTAGAAACCAAGTTCAAGGTTCTGGCCATTGCCCTGGCCTGAACATCTGAATTACTGATATGTAACTGAGTTTTGTAACTTAAAGTGGTAGTAGGACTTTCTATTACTGAGTTGGTACCAGAAAGTCAGCAGGGCCTTCCGGAATTTTTATCTGAGAGCGGCAACGGAACTAGCCCCTCTGAGTAAATCTAAAGAAGCCATAGAAGATAAATATAATGTTACTTTAGGATTACACCATACAAATCATGCTCATTTAATAGTCAAATGTTTTAGAGTGCACAGTAATTGCTAAAAATGATGTGTCCATTGGGTATTTACTGAGTGCTAGACACTGTGTCCAGCAGTTTCCAGGCAACATCCCTTTGACCTTCACAACAGCCCTATGAGGTGGGCACTGCCGTCATCCCCATCTTACAGGCAACAGAAAACAGGTCAGGCAAGTTAGTGGCTAAGTTGGGATTTCCAGCCACTATGCCAACTGGCTACTTTTATTCCTTCCCTTGGGATGGTTTAAGTGATAAAATAATAATTGTCACTTATTTAGGATTTACCCTGTAATTCACATAGATTAGCTCAAATTACTCTTCATGAGAGGCCCCTTGGATTGCCTACACTTCACTGATGCAGAAACCAAGATGGAGGGAGTAGATGGTCCAAGACTGTTGGAACACAGGCAGTTTGGACCCAAGGACCACACTCCTAGCCAGCATGATCTCCTGCCTCTCTGAAAGTACCTTAAAGACTGTAAAGTGCTCTATGTCAAGGCAGCCATGCTTGTTGTTATCATAGCTTGACCATATGGAAGCAGAGGGTCTGGACTGACCTATGATAACAGGCAGTGCAGGTCAGACAAGGGCCAGAACAAAGGTGCAGAGGCTGTGAACATGGCACATTCTAGGAGCAATAAAGCCAGGACCTGCTCTTACAGAGGAACTTATTCACAGGGAGGCAGAAAGTGAATCAAGCACAGAATGCACTATAAATCCAAGAAGCAACTGTTGATGCCTGCACGCCCACTTGCCTCCTAGGGCACTCTAATCACTCGCATTAAGAAGAAATAGGGCAATAATCAACCCATGGACCTCAGAATGAAACCAGTGGAAACAAACTCCCCCTTTTGCAATGCCAGAGCATAAGTCCACAGCTTGCCAAGATGCCAAGCCCACTGGCACCTGGGTGCCCTGCATCTTTCTCTGACCCAACAGGAATGCTTTCCTCCTGTTGTCATTAGCATTGTCCGTACTCTCCTGTTTCTCTGTCATCTTCATGGAGTGAACCAAAAATGGCTTAGCTTGGTGAAAAATAATTTGAACTTATCTCGGAAGACCAATCTGATCTGAATGTATGCCTGCTCTGAGAAGCTCAGCAGAAGTGGATGTTGTTCAGGATATCTGAAAAGTACTCTGCACTATAGGACAAATTGTTTCTCTAGCAAAGGACACTTTTAAGGTCAGATGGTTTAGATTTTATGGAGTCTAGCACAGTTCACGCTGGTCAGTAGGGAACAGCTAACTATATTAGTTTAATGTTGGTTGGTTGGTTGGTTGGTTGGTTGGTTAGTTGGTTGATAAAATGAATAAGCGAATGAATGAATGAATGAAATGACTGGCATGGTGGAAAGAATATAGACTCAAGATTAGTCCCAATTAGGTTTGGATCCTGTTCAATCACCAACTCCCTATGTGACTTTGACCAGGCTCCTGAACCTCTCTAAGCCTGTTAACTCATCTGTAAAATGTGGCAGCAACATCTACAGTAATGGACTTCTGTTCTGTTTTCTTTGTTTCCTTCCAGCCTCCATTTATGTAACTTCCTATAACACCCTGATTTTATTTTCGTGAATTACCCCTCTCCCATCCTCTAAACTATGGTGGATCCAACTCTATCCACAATCCTAGGAATGAACATATACAACTTGATCCTAAGCCATCCAGTGTTGGCATTCCCATGAAGAAAGTGACTGCATCAGGGCAGGGCCATGACTCAAGTGAGACCAGTCACAACTTACCAGTCAGGGTTCTCCAGAGAGACAGAGCAATAGGGGAATATGAATGTAAATATAGGTGCAGGTAGAGGTACAGACACAGACCTAGATGTAGAATAGAGATATAAAGATATAAAAAGATATAGACACAGATGATATAGCAAAAGATATATAGACAGGTATAGATATAAACAGATATAAACATAAATAATATATAAAGAGATATATAGATAAGTGATATAGATATAGATGTAGATGTTATAGATACAGACATACCTCAGAGACATTGTGGGCTCAGTTCCTGATGACCCCAATAAAGCAAACATCACAATAAATATACACAATGTATATTTACACAGTCACACAATGTTTGGTTTCCCAGTGCATATAAAAGTTATGTTTATACTATACTGTAGTCTATTACATGTACAATAGCATTATCTCTAAAAAAACAATGTACACAGGGGCTTATGGGCAAGATGGAGGCATAAGTAGATACACTGTGCCTCCTCATACAACCAAAAGAAGGACAACAACAAATTTAAAAACAAAAAACAAGAACGGCCAGAAAATTGAACTGTAAGAAAGTCTGACAACCAAGGAATTAAAGAAGAAACATTCATCCAGACCAGTAGGAAGGATGGAGATAGACAGCCAGAGTAGAGGACAAGAACAGCAAGGTGGTAGCTGGAGGACCAGGCAAGGTGGAAGCTGACAGAGTGGGCGGTTCCACATTTGTGTGCAGATAAACCGGGAGGAACAAATGGGGAGTGAGACAGACCATGCAACCCATTGTTCCAGAGAGGGAGAAATAAAGTATCAAAACCTCTAACTGAAAAAACCTGTGGGGGTTGAGGCAGTGGGAGAAACTTCCAGCCCCACAGAAGAGTTTGTTGGAGAGATCCACAGGATTCTAGAATGTACACAAAACCACCCACCTGGGAATCAGCACCAGAAGGGCCCAGTTTGCTTGTGGGTAGTGCAGGAAGTGACTGAAAGCCCTGCAGAGAGCTGAACAAGTGGCATTGTTCCCTCTTAGACCACTCCCCTACATACAATACCACAATGCAGTGACTTAAGTTGCTCCACATTGACAAATATCTAAGGCTCCGCCCCTTACTCTGTAACCAGTACTACAGACAAAAAAAAAAAAAAAGCCCAAGTGAAAGAACAGATCAGAGCTCCAGAAAAAATACAACTAAGTGCCAAAGGGGTAGCCAACCTATCAGATGCACAGTTCAAAACACTGGTAATCAGGATGCTCCCAGAAATTGTTCAGCATGGTTGCAAAATAGAGGAAAAAGTAAAGGTTATGAAAAGTGAATTAAAGGAAAATGTACAGGGAACAAAAACTGAAGAGAAAGAAACCAGGACTCACATTAATGGTTTAGACCAGAAGGAAGAAATAATCATTTAAACAAGAGCAGATTAACTGCTTCCCAGATAAGGTCAAGTTAAAGGAGTTCATCATCACCAAGACCTTATTATATAAAACGAAATGTTAGAGGGACTTATCTAAGAAAAAGAAGATAAAAAATATGAATAGTAAAATGACAACAAACTCACAACTATCAACAACCAAACCTAAAAAAAAACGAACTAAGCAAACAACTAGAATAGGAACAGAATCATAGAAATGGAGATCATATAGAAGGTTATCAGTGGGGAATGGGAGGGAAAAGGTACAGGGAATAAGAAGCATAAATGGTAGATATAAAATAGACAGGGGGAGGTTAAGAATAGTATGGGGAATGTAGAAGCCAAAGAACTTATGTCTATGTGTGACCCACTGGTGCAAACTAAGGTGGGGGAATGTGAGTGGGAGGGGGTGTGCATGGTGGAGGGGAATAAAGTAGTGAAAACTGGACAACTACCATAGCATAATCAATAAAATATATTAAAAAAACAATGTATATCCCTTGATTAAAAATACTGTATTTCTAAAAAATGCTAACAATCACCTGGCCTTCAGCAATAATCTTTTTGCTGATGGAGGGTTTTGCCTTAATGTTCACACAAATGTATTATCTATGATATGAAATAATGTGAAGCACAAAAAGGAGGTCTGCCTATAGATACAGAAGTAGAGGCAGATAAAGATGTAGACACAGATATAGGTGCAGTTGTAGGGGAGGAAGGGGAGACAGAGTGACAGAGAGATTGGTTGATTCTACTGATTGGATGAGGCCCACCCTCATTTAGGATAAACTGCTTTACTCAAATCCTACAGATTTAAATGTTAATCACCTTTAAAATTACCTTCACAGCAACACAGAGACCAGTGTTTGCTCTAAGAAGCTCAAGAAAAGTGGAATTTGTTCAGAATATCTGAAAAGTGGTCTGCAGCACAGGACCTATTTTTTCTCAGTTTCTACCACTGACTCATATAAACTGTTCTCAGCATGAGAGCCAGAGTAATGCTGTTAAGACATGAAGTCAATCATGTTCGTCCGCTCGTGCTTCTCCAGTGTCTTCCCACCTCACTCAGAATAACAGCCAGAGTCCTCACAATCATCTTCCACTTCCCACATGATCTTCCCCCTTGATGTTCTTCAAATCCACTGGCATTCTTCCACCTCAGAGCATTTTGGCTGCTATTTCCTCTTCCTGGAATGCTCTTCCCCTAAATTTCTACAAGGCTTATTCCTTCATCTCCATTTCTCTCCATAGTGCTCTTATCCTATATCACAGTAGATAATTTAGTTATGTGGTCAATGTATAAGCTGTATATTGTTGTACTTTGTGCTCTATCCCAAAGCCTAGAGCTGTGCCTGACACATGGAAGGCAAACAATAAATATTTTCTGTAAGAAAAAAACAAGAATGATTACTGAATCCTAGGAAAGATCTAGAGGTGTGAAGGATCACAATTCAAGTAAAACAGAAGATTACAGAAACAAAACAGATAAAGTGGAGACAGAAAATATTAATTCTGAGGTTGTGTTGGTCGCACCAACGTGTAGTGAGTGACGTGCTTGGGTCAACAGAGAATACCTACCCATGTTTCAGGGGGCACAGAGACACCTGATGCTGCTCAAAGAGAGTCACTACACAGGGGTGTGGGGCACAGATCAGGAGACCTAGAATAAAATGAGGAGAAGTGTTGGCTAAGCAGTACTCATGGGAAAATGCCCCTTATAATGAAGGCATGCATCTTTTGGAATTTTTTGTTAAGTTTTGTTGCTAAAAATAGAATTCATTGACTCAGTAGAACTAGACAAACATACTTAGTCAGCAAGAACGTGCCTCAGTCACCAAGATGTGTAGAGACTTGGGAATGACACAAAAGTAGAAATTTTAGAATTGGGACCTTCTTGTAACCACAAAAGTAATGTAGCACTAGGAGAGAGCTGAAAAACATGTGGCCCGGGGTTTGAGGTTCAGATAAACATGATTGTATTGAATGTAGGCAACTGAGAATATATGAAGCATAGTACCTGGCTATTTTTCTCCTGTGGCTCTTTGAGCCAGTGTGACTAAGCCCAGCAGCTAAGGACTGAGGTCATATCTCTTGCCTGTAGCTCTGCATCATGGTATCGAAGAACTCCAAATAAGAGCAGCATGCGGGAGTCTACTGAAGGACAGACCATTAGTGCTAAGGCTGCAACTCAATTGAAGGCCTGTGCCATCAAGGAAAATGCACAAGTGGAGAGACACACAGAATGTAAGTGGATCCCCTTGCCACAGCAAAGAGAGTGGTACATGAAGACAAGAGAGCAGTAACTCGGCTCCCAGGCCTTCCAGAGGCTTCTCCAAAGGAGGTGTTGTCAGGGCTGGGTTTTACAGGGTAAGCAGGAGTCTGCCTTTGGAAAAGAAAAGGAAGGGAAGTCCACACAAGATAAAGAGCACCTGCAGGGGCAAAATCTATGAGCAATTAGAAACTATCAGGAGACCACTCAAGAAACTCAGGAGGAGGTGATTATGGGGAACAAGTGGGGCAGAGGGTTGGCTTTGCACTCAATTGGAGATGTAAAGTCCTCCTGTGTCAGGCTAAGGACTTTGGAGTTAATTCTGTACCCAGCATTGCTGGTGTGCAAGCAAGCAGGAGAGAGATGATCTGATTGGTGTAGGAAGGGCTTTTCCCAATAGACCATGTAACAAGCCCTGGTGTTTTTTAGTAATAAAATTTGTGTTGCTTCAGCCACAGAACACTCTGCAGTCACATGCTGCCTTCCTTTATGGGAGGCCCTGGGGCCGACCACAGCTGCTCATCCACAGACACGTGCCAGCAACAGTCTCCATCCAGATCCATCTTCCATGATCCTCAGTATTGATGGCCCTCGAGCTGGGGATCCTTAGCAAAACCATCCTCTGGCACATCAACCAGACAATGTGGCCAAGGGCTCCACTGGAAAACAAAATGAAACACACTTCTGCTCATGGAACCTGTGACGGGTCCATCTGCCCATTCACAAACTGCACATGAACGTGGCGGATGCGACGGAGCTGTGACCAAGGCTCCTGCATAAATAGTATCCTACACAGTCAGTGCTAAAAGAGAAATCCCTGGGATGCACAGCCTTGCACAAGAAGCATAATAAATTCACCAGATCTTATGCTATGAGCTGAGACATTATGCAGCAAAGGTCTCCATGTCCCTGGAAATTCAGTGCTGTCTAAGAAAAGGACAGTGGGTGATGAGTATATTATGATATGCAAACAGACTCTGCTGCCAGACAACTCACCCATCACGAAGATTAATGCAAAACTATGCAGCAAACATATTAAGCAAGTCCTGGTGTGGGATGGGTATTCCTACGTAATAATAACAAATGCTTGTGTGGGACTTGCTGTACAACCCCCAGCTGCTTGCATTCTTGGCACTTTGTACATATTTGCATCTACATCTATGTCATTTAATTCCCAGAGTGAGGTGGG
Source organism: Tonatia bakeri (assembly GCA_004024845.1). Classification (NCBI taxonomy): domain Eukaryota; kingdom Metazoa; phylum Chordata; class Mammalia; order Chiroptera; family Phyllostomidae; genus Tonatia; species Tonatia bakeri. The sequence goes on from PVIA01008270.1 coordinate 54,292, forward strand.
AGCTATTATTATCCCCACTTTACAGATGAGGAAACTGAGGCATGGAGAAATTAAGTAAATTGCCCAAGGTCACAGAGCCAGAATTGAAACCCAGCCTGGCTGTCTGGTTTTAGAGTTCATGATCTAAGCTACCGCAGCCAAAGCAAGGGGAAAGACTTGTTGAAACCAGGAGACCTGAGTTTGAACTACAAGTATGCCAACTCTCCAGCTCCCAGTCTTTGGGACAGTTGCTGAACCTTTTAAATCTTGATTTTCCCAGAGGTGACATGAAAAATATTGGTAGTGCCTATCTCAGAAGGTCTTGAACCAATGGAGTGAGTGCCTGACACACCTTGAGCAGCAGATGTTTGCCAATCCCAAACAGAGAAGCCGTACAAAAGGTCCCAGTCAGAGCTCTTACTGTTATTTAAGACTTATACTTGCTGATCACTAGTCACTTCCCAAAGTGCCTCAGGGGACCCACTTGCCCTGGCCTCTCATAACTCTGGACCAAACCTCCTCCCATAACTCTGGACCAAACCACCTACCTGCACAGCCATGACCAGTTCTCAGTGTCAATCTATAGATCTTGGGCCATTTCTCAAGGGGTGGCTCCTCCAGGAAAGCCTGACAAGACTGACATTGGGAATGACAGTGTACCCGAGACAGAGCCCATCATCGCAGGTCTTTGAGACACCTTGCTCTGGTCACCAGGATGCTCTTGAGATTCAAAGGTTTAGCAGGGCTGGTTTATAAGAATGGGTCACACAACTTTGAAGTCAACACAAAACCTTTTTTTTCTGACAGCCAGAATTTCAAGACATTTTAGTATCTCAGCTTGCAACCATCTCCACATTTAGAAACAATTTCCTATTTTCAAGTTCAGCAATATTTAGCAACTCTTATTACCACCATGCTAGTTATTAGAGCTAAAGGACTGATCAGACACAGCCCTGTCTTCAAGGAGTTTTTAATCTGTTAGGGAGATAAATTCACAACAAAGGTCAATTCCATGTTTAAGTGTTCATGGTATTCTTAACAGAGTGCTGTAGGATATTCTTAACAAAGTGCTGTAGGGAGTGCTGCCATTGACTGGCAGACCCCACTTCCTGGGGGTAAGATAAAAGATTACCAAAGTTCAATGGCAAAAGCATGATACTAGAGCAAAGGAGTATGGGTGTCAGCCTGGACCAAACAGAAACATTGGTGAACACTTGTGAGATCCAGTCTGGGAACAAACTGGGAAAGTGTGGGCAGATGGGGAACCAGACAGTTCTGGTGGCATTTAGTTGCACTATACCACATGCAAGCAGCTGTGGAACGTATATACTCAGGGTGTGCAACACATATAGATAGATATATATGGGGTCTGATTCAATTTCTTCTTCCTGCTGGAGAGGCTCAGACGTACTCTTCCTGGTCCCAGAATTTTCATGAGAGCCCCTCTGAAATACTTCAGGTATCAAATCCACCTGCTCATGGATCTGGACACGGCACCTCTGCCTGTATTAAGCCGAGCTTACCCTGCCTCCGCCAATTCCGGCCCCCCTGACGTCAGAGCCCCCTTTCCTTCTCAGGCTTGCCTTAGACTTGTGACATTACAGGTGTGAAAATGAAATGTCGAATTTCCCTCCCTCTCTTTCAGAGAGAATGGTGAGACAAAAATGAAAATTTCCTCAGACTTAAACGTCTCTCGCTTTTCAAAGGCCATTTCTAGCATTCTGAATACATCATGCCTCCCTGGTCTTCACTGCCTTTTACGCATTTCCACATTTCAGCTGAAAGGTGGAAATCTGGGGTAAAATCCTGCAAGGAGACAAAGTAACTAATATTTGTTCAATCCCTAGTATTTGCCTGAAATACACTAAGTATTTTCAGCCATTAAATCAGGGGTGTCAAACTCATTTTCACTGGGAGCCACATCAGCCTCGCAGTTGCCTTCAAAGGACCAAATGTAATTTAAACTCCTTAACAGTTAAGGAGTAGTTACATTTATATAGTTCTAAAATTATTTCATCCCAGCATTAAATCCTTGCAAGGTAAATAGGGTGATGTAAGTTTCCCAATAGTGAGGGTCACAGAGGCTCTGTAACTTTCCCAGGATCACACAGCTCACATGCAGGACTCACACTAAATAGTTGACTCTCAAACACAGGTTGTCCCCATGATCACCCTCTAGGGACATGACACCTCATGAGCTAGCAGCGCTACATTCAGAATGAGGCCAGGCTCAAAAGACAATCCTTCCTTCAAGGCCTAGTTTAAGACTGTGGCTTAGGTGACTGAACTAATGTTGACTGTGATAAGAGAAGCCCAGTTACCATCCCCAGTACTTGTCATGACAAGAATACTCTAGAACAGCAGTCAGGAAGCTTCAGCCTGTATACCATGTCCAGCCTGCTGCTACATCATGTAAACCAAGTTTTATTTCATGCTATAATGGCAGAGGTGGGTAGTTGTGACAGAGACCTCATGGTTTGCAAAACCTAAAATAGTTCCTCTTTGTTCCTTTATGAAAAAAGCTTGCCAGCCCCTGAGCTGCAAACATTGCCCATCTTCCACTAAAGCAATGTGTGAAGCCAGAAGATGACAAAGAGGTGGGAGGGGGCAGGATGATGAGAACCGTCAATAAAAACGTATTGGACCTGTGATGGTTAATTTCATATGTCAACCTGACTGGCCCAAGGGACCTAGTGACACATTGTTCCTGGGTGTGTCTGGAAGAGACTGAATCAGTGGACTGAGTAAAGATCCATCTCACCAAAGCAGACAGGCATCATGCAATCAGTCGAGGGCCCGAATAGAACAAAAAGTCAAAAGAAGGGCAGATTCTCTCTCTGTTTGAGCCAGGACATGCCACATTCTTTTGCCCTCAGACCTCATAGTTCCTGGTACTTGGGCCTTCAGACTCAAATCAAATTGTATTAGTTGCTTCCCTGGTTCTTCAGCTTGCAGGTGGGAGATAATGGGACTTCTTAGCCTCCGTGACCATGTGAGACAATTCCTACAATAAATCTCCCCTTATGTGTACATCTACATATATCTTATTGGTTCTGCTTCTCTGCAGAGTCCTAACAAAGCACCTTTTGTATGTGCTCAGCATGATAGCCACTGTCCTCCAGCAGGGCACAAGCAAGAGAGAGACTCACCCACTCAACAAGTAGTTACTGAGTGCCTGAGCACCTACTATGCACCAAGCAGTGGAGGAGGTGCTGGTGAGGTGGTAATAAACACAAAGTGCATAGTCTAGAGAGACACATACCTCATACTCTCTGCTTCAGAGAATTTATAACTCCATGGGGGATACACGTTACAGCAGCACAGTGTAAGTAAGGCAGTAAGAGGGTCTAAAGACCCCAGGTTGCCAGAGGAGGTGGGAGACAGAGGCCTTCTGGGGTGACACCTGAATGGAGTGTTGAAGTATGGTCTGCCAAAGGAAGAAGGGGAGGGAAGGTGAGCCAGGCAGACAGAAGAGGCTGTGCAAAGGTCCTGACATAGCACAGCACTTAGCACATCAAACCAACATCAAGGAGATGTCCTGTGGCTGCAGCCCAAGGCATGAAAAGGGGGAGAGTGGAGGAGAAAGCTGCGATATTGTGAACTAGGTGGTAGGTTATGCAGAAAGGTTCCACAGGTTCAATCCTAGTCATATCAATCCAAATACAAACCCTGCCTGCAGAATCATAGTCAATGCTTCCATACTCAGCTCTTAGAGTCATCACGAGGGCCCACATGTATTTATATACTTAGGACAGTATATGCACATAAGTGCACAGAAAATTCCTTTATAGTACTTAGCACAGTCGGATACATCAAAGCACCAACTAGTCACTTTTGTTGTTAATACTATCATAGAAGGGCTGATCAGAAAGGTCCTGCAAACTAACTGCTCTTCATATATTGCAATATTCAGCCTCCACGGATGCTTTAGTTGATGAAGAGGAAAGTATCAGAAAACAGTAGTCAGATGAAATGTATCAATATAGGCTGTACTCAGAATGTGTTCCACTTCAGAGAGCAGGCTGAGCTCAATCCAGGCACCACTCTTTCCTGCCTGTGTGACCTGAAAGAGGTTACCTAATCTCTCCGTATCTTAGTCTCTTGATCTGTAAATCTGAGACGATAAACAGAATCGGAGACAACCAGAGACTTCCTAAAATGCTGTAAGAATTAGATGAGATGAATACATAAAGCACCCAGCACAATGATTGGCATGGAGCAAGTAATCAATAAATGTTAGCTACCAACTTATCTTCAAAGCCATCACTACTTGAATGAAAGAAGAATGTTTTTTTTTCCCTCATACTCTAGGAAGCCCCAATAAAGAATCAAGGGCTTTTATTCACTTGGCAAAATCACTTTACAGTCTAGACATTTCTAGTAAAAGCAGAGAAAAATATTCATGAGTGGGAGGCAAGCACAAATCCTGAAACTTCTAAGTTCCTTTCCAACTGTAAAAATGTTGTCCATCATCTTTACTGGAAACTCCACCAGGTTGGGAACCAAACAACACTTCCTAGTCTGCATTTGTACTTAGAAGGGAAAGGCAGGGTCAGGACAAGAGCCTGTGGGGGAAAGACTGAGACAGAAGAAAGAGCCCCACTTCTATTTTCTGCCTTCGCTCCCACTGTTGTCAACACTTGTAAATATCTGGTCCTCAGGCTCATGAGGAATTGCCCACAGGTGGGCTCTCTCATTATCCAGGAGTGGAGGCAATCAGATTACTGTTTGCTCCTTGGAAGAGTATAATCCAGCCTGAGCTTAAAGCACCAACAGCTAAACAGGTACTTGTTTAAACATCAATCTAAAATCAAGGTTTCCTTTTGAAACCCTTCCACTAGGAGGGCAGAGGTGGTGGAGCAGAGGGATAAAGCCTTGAGAGGTACCAGTTCTGAACACAGACATCTCAAGGAGACTTTACAAATTTCAGTGCATGACGAATGGAAACTGATTCTGAGAAGTGAACACAGGGTAAAATGCCAAGACTGCCAGCCACTCAAAAGGCCCCACGTGAGTATGAAGATGCCTGGTCCTCCCTGCTCCAGTTAGCAAGGGACTCCTTACTAAGCATGGAAGCTGGGGCTGGAGCCTGCAGAGATGACTGCCTACTGAGTGAGGAATGGAAGAAGACATGAGAGAGATCACCGCTCTGTGACATGCATGCACATGTGCATGTACAGGGCAATTCCGGTGTACACACTCTGGGACACTCACACCCACATATATGTACAACCCTACACCAGGCATGGGTAAAAGGAAATGAGTCTTGGTGGAGAAGGTCCCAGCAGGATCACTTTGGCTTTTAGGAGTTTTCTCCTGCCTGAGGAAAGCTAGCACTCTGATTCTTGCTGCCTGACACCAGGTGAGAATAAATGACCCTTTCATGGTCTGACCCAACACAGACCTGAACCTGAGATCACAAAGTCAAATCTCTATAGGAGCTCATGGGCTGGAGGTTGACAATAGAGAGTGGTGGGGACTATGGCAAACTAGAGAGCTCTCTAACTGTCTAAAGGACTGCCACCACTCAGCACCAGTGGACTGTGAGTGGATAAGAATGTGGACCCAGTGTTATTCCATATTTTGAATTTTTTTAAAGAATCCAGAAATCCAGATTTGTATGTGAAATCTAAATATTAGCCACTGATTCAAAACTGTCTTAAACCCCACTGTGCCAAACAAATCAAATCTCATCTCTGGTGTAACACTATCCCTTTACTCCACTGAGAACGGTAGGATCTGGGGGTCCCTGTCAGGCCAACTTTTACAATAGAGGAAACGGAGAGCTGGTCAGGCAGTACAGCTTTGGGTGCCGAGTTGAGCTCCATAGGCAGCTCACTCTCAGGATGGGCAGGCCCTGTTCCACTCCACGCCTGCCCTGCAAAATGTCCAAACTGCACCCCAAGCAACATCCTGCCTTCTCAGCTGGTGGGATTCCTACCATGAATTCTGACCACCCAGGAGGTGGTCTTCTGATCAGTGTGTTTTCTGAAGAAACAAGAGAAATGGAGAGAGAGAGATAGATAGAAAGGTACACAGCTGCTCCCCACCCAGGTCCTCCAAACCAGTCTGATCTCCCTGGGAGGTACCTTCTCACTCAAGCACAGAGTGGGGCTATGACAATATAAAAAGGAAAAAAAAACCTGCCAGGGTATGACCCATAAAATACATAAGTTGGATGACTTCCTCCACATTGACATGGGCCAGAAAGGACAGAAAGGCACAGTTTGGGGCATGAGAAAAAGTACGGGCCTCAGAAACCCAGCTGTGCTTCCTGCGTGACATGCGACCCATCTGTTCGCCTCCTTCTGCTTCCTCCCTGTAAACTGGGAAGGCTGGGCCTTAAGCTTTAAATTCCTCATCTCCACGGTGAGCTCCACAGTGACACAACTGTGACTCTGTTTGTCCATGTACCCATTGCTAAGTATAGTGCCAGAGTCACAGCACTTGTAAAGGAACTAGTCTTCCAGGTACCCTAAGAGACCAAAGAGCACCAGCCAACATGAGTCTGGGTGGCAGCTTTGTCACTGACTAGTGGTGTGACCCTTGTCTGTGACTTTACCTCTCTGAGTCCCTATTTCCCCTGAGAAGTATTTACCAAGCATTTGCAATATGCCAGGCACTGCAGTACTCAAACACACAGAGAGCAGCAGGCACCATTGTCCCACACCTGGGACACCCATGCTCAAAAGCACGCAGGATTCTGAGTCAGAGGCTCTGCAGACTGGCTGTGCCCACCTGGTGACATGGTGCACCTCCCAGACTCTTATTTTGTTCATCTTTAAGGTGATGTTATAAGGACAGAACGGGGAAATGCAGGTGGAAGCTCATTATACTGCCACTATCTGCAACAAGTTTGCTTTTAAGTGTCAGGTCTCAAACTTCCACCCCAAAGTGTGAGCTCTGTGAAGTCAGGGTACTTGTTCTCTTTGTCACTGTGTTCCTGGTGCCTACTGCATAATAAATGTACTCAATAAATAATCCTTGATTTAAAAATGATACATGTATGTAGATGACTAAGATGTAACAATAGATGATAGATAGATAACTAAAATAAAGTGAGAAGAGTGAGTAGAAAAGACGGAGAGACAGACGGAACTGTCACCAGCTAAGCCCATCTATTATTTCTTCTCATTGGACACAAACCTAGAAGTCTGGTCACAGTCTGCCAGGCTCTTCCGGCTGCCAATAGGCAAAATTTGTCCACAAGTGATAGCCTGCTCACTTGCCCCTGGATGGGCACACTTCTGCAATTCATTCTGCACTGACTGGTCACTTATATGTCACTCTAAGAAGTCTAATGTCAACACATGAACCCCGGGTCCCAGGAGCTGGGGTGGGCCCCTTTGTCTTGCCAAGTCCTCACAGCCCTGGGAGGTGGGCCCAGCTCACAGCACAGGAGACCGAGGGCCTGACTGGTTGACTGAACTCCCCAAGACCACACAGCTATTAAGAGATGGTGCCTATTTTTGAACCGTGCCCATTGACCCAAGTCCAGAGATATCAACCCCACATCCCTGACATGCTACTCTTCCTGGTACCACTTTCTGACCACATTAACACAATTAACACACCAATTAACACAGCAATCAATAACCAGTCTAGTAACTTAGCTTTGAGTCAAGACTTCTCCCATGTAAATGGGCACTGGGCAAGTAAGCCATGGCCCAGCCACTTCCAACTCCTGTTCCCAGAACCACATACTCAGCAAAGTACCTTATTTTGTCTGAGTTGACCACTGATTGAACTAGAATGGGGCACCAGACTCAAAAGAAGATCCATCTGTAGACTGGCTAACAAGTGCCATGAGGCTTGCTGTAGAGGGCTCTGCCCACTAGAGGGTGACAGTGACAGTATCTAGTTAAGCCAATGAGAGTGCTCCCTTTAGACCAGTCCCCACAATTTCACAGAAATGAATAGAAGCCAAGAGCCCAGGCCAAGCCTAACAGGAACATGCAAATTGTCACAGTCCTTGGCAGAGGATATGATCCATCCTGAAGTGTGGGATCAACACCCACTGAATTGCTCTGGTCGAAACAATGACAGCACTCTTATCTTGGCAACTGATTCGGAACCTGGGCCCTGAGCTCTGATCTCAGCTCTAGGCCCTTCTGACTTGGCCCCTTGTTTCAGAGACATTAGGGAATCAGCATTTTCAGCCCTGGCTCAGCTCTAACTGGCAACCAGCTCCTCATCATTGGGTCTTCACAATTTGATTCCTTTAGAACTGGCTTCTCAGCAGTGTCTCTGAATTTTTATAATGCCTCGGCCCACTGAACAGAAGCACCATTTAGAATAAATGAGGTAGGACAGATTTCATGCCAGGATTTGTTTCCTCTTCACAAAACAAAGGTGTGTTTCCAAGGATCAAATCATAACTTTTAATAAGGCTACAGCCTCTGGAAGGCCAATGGTTGTAGCCTTGCTCCCTGCTATTTCACAAAACATTTCAGGTGGACAGTTCTGCCACCCTCTAACGGCCACGAGTACTCAAAACGGTGCTGTGCCACTGTCCCGACCATTTACTCTTCCCCTCCTCCAGCTCTTCCTTTTAAGCTGTTTCTCTTGTTCTGTCTAGGCTTTTCTCTGGGTAAAGGAGACAGCTGACAGGATCAGAAGGTGGCCTTTCACAAGGTTACTCTAACGTCAAATGATACTGCGGTAAGTTCAGGCATACAGCACTGAGTGGAATTATTTTCTGATCTCTTGTTCTTCCATAGAAAAGCGATTTCACCAAGATCTACATTCATGGCCACATATGGCAGGGTGCAAAAAAGACCTTCTAAATCGAGAATCATCACTCCTGGGGGCATTGCTCTCCTTCATGTCCCTCCCCATCAAGCCAGCACTTATCTGAATTCCAAGCTCCAGTGTCACTGTGCCATCCCTACTCTGGGGGCAGTCAACACTGGATATCCTATAGAATTCAGCCAAAGATGTGTGCCAAGTTGGCACAGGCAACGGTGATATTTCCAAACACTGGCTGGCAGAGGGAGAGTGATGACAGGACTAGGAGGGAAATACACGCACACACATGTGTGCATACAAAGCCGGTGTCCAGATCCCAGCCTGGATGCAAAGCAATGTATGATCCTTAGCATTTTAGAGCCTCTGCTTCCCTGTCTGTGAAATGGGGTTGCATTGTGAGTGTTAAAAAGAAAACGCACTGATGAAAGTGCCTATTCAGCAAGGGAACAGTGCTCTTGTTGCCCCCCCCATCCTCCAGCAGCTCTGTACATCATCCAGTCCAGATCACCAGCTGGGCTCAGGACCTGAGTCTCACTGGCTGTGGGCAACTCCCTTCAATGTTCCAACACGTCCCCAAGAGAATTCATCACCTCCCCCCACACACCTGCTCGTCCTTCTGTGTTCCCTGTATCACTGATGTGTGATACTTACCCAGTCACCTGAGCCAGAAGTCAGGCTAAACGTTGCACTCTCCTCCACCAAGTCCTTTAGAACCTGTTTCCTTAAATTCATCTGCTTCTTTCCATCTCTGTTTCTGCAACCCTAATTCTGTTCAGACCATTACCTGTGCTGGTTTTCTCACTGCTCTTCCTGAATACTTTCATGCCCATATTTAATCTGTTCTCTAATCACACAGCTAGAACAATTTTTCTGAACATTCAAATCTGGGCAGGTCACTCACTCCCTCGCTTAGAAACATTCCATGGCTCACCACTGCCTTTAACATAAAAGACAATCTGCTTATGTCCCTGGCTTTTGGTTCTGGAAACCCTTTACTGACCCAGGCCCTTCATCCTCCTGCAGGCATGCTTCTGCCCCTCCCCCTTGCTTTTGAGACCAGACACAGTGACTTTCCTTCTGTCTCCTGCATGTGCCCTTCAGAGCTCTGCACATGCTCCTTCCTGCTGCTGCAATACCCCACCTTTCCCCAACCCAGCCACACTCCCTCCCCAGCCGGCTACCATCTCATCCTTATGATATTTGGCTTATGTCTGTGCTGCCCATGCTCAGTGCCTGGTGTTCCATCAATTTGGTAAATGCACAAATAATCTGATGCTCAAAATTTTGCCCAGAAACGGCAGGAAAATATCCACTCCAGGCACCCTGAGGGCCCTGGCTAGGCTCCCTTTGCCAACCCCATCCTCAATCTGTTTGAAGTTGCTGAGAGGAGACTTGGGGGACAGCCATCAGAAGAGACTTCCTACCTCCTGGGCTGCTTTCCACCTGGGAGAAGCAGTTGAGCAGAAAGCAGAGGGGCCTAGAAATTTCCAGTTGTTACAACTTTCCCAACGGCAGTTTCTCCCATAACTCCAGGGCTCCAGGTGACCTTGCCTGAGGTCAGAGCAGCCTTCTTACCAGGCAGCCTGCCCGCAGAGCCAGCCTGTGTCGAGATGGTCGTGCTGCGGCAGCCAGGGGAGCAAGGGTACAGAAGATACCAAGGCAGGTACGTGGGACCAGTTCTTCAACTTCCACGTACCTGCCCTGCCTCCTGGCAGCTGGGTGTCTGTCCCTGTCCCCAACATGCATTTGAGGACCAGCAGACTAAAGTCCTTCTCTGAGTCTGGCCCTGCCCCTCTGGTTGGTGTTTCCATAGCCTCCTTTCTTTCTGGCTTTTGCTTGAGGTAAACCCTTCAGCAGATGCCTGTGGCAGCCTTGCCCCTGGCACCCTTCCCACAGGAGCTGGTCTCACAAGTGACTGCACCTCTAAAGTCACCGAGATGAACTCACTTTTACTCCTCTTCATGGAACTCCCGGCCCATTCCCCTCACCTACACCCCCTCTCCATTGGGATCTTCCAAAGGACCACAGTGACTATGAGTGTGCACTCTCAAGTCAGACTGATCTGAACCCCACTTTCCTTTGTTGTAAAGTGATAAGATACTATCTACCTCAAAGGCTCACTATGAGGATTAAATTAATACACTTATAGTGTGTGTAACCGGCACACAGCAACCACTCACCAATAGTACAATTAGGTAAGAACTGTCATGCCAGTGGAGTATGATAGTGATGCTAGAATAGGGGACAGTGCATAGGAGTCTCTCCTTACCCACAGGGGATACGGTCTAAGACCATTATGCATGTCTGAAACCAAGGACAGCACTAAACTCTGTATACTGTGTTCTTCCCTATGCCTACATACCTCTGATAAAGTCTAATTTATTAACTAGACAATTTCACAGAAGAATCGTAGGGTTCAGCAGCTCTCAGCATACAATTTTTTTCTTTCCTTATTAAGTAGAGAACTTCCACATTTTCACATAAAAAAACACTCTATGGCTTCTCTTTTGCATGTCTGAACTGTCGGCATTACTGCTCTTGTGCTTTGGGGGCCATTAAATCAAATAAGATGACTTGAACATAAGCACTAAGATACCACTGTTGTCCATCTGCTAACCATGACAGCAACTAAATGACTAGTGAGTGGGGAGTGGGTAAAGGGAGGAGATGCTGGACACAGGGGTTGTTCTTGTTCCAGGCAGGATGGAATTGGATAACATGAAGTTTCATCATGCTACTCAGAACTGCACACAATTTAAAATTTATAAATTGTTTATCTCTGGAATTTTCCACTGAACATTTCAGATCATGGTTGGCCGCAGGTAACTGAAACCCTGAAGAGCAAAACTGCAGATAAGGGGGACCTACTATAGGCACTTAAATATTTATTGAAAGAATGAGTGATCTTTGCCTTTTGTTTAAAGTGGGATATTAGAGAGCAGGCTCACAGGAACTGGTTCCCTTCACTCTCTTGGCTTGGTTTCTGTGTCAAGCAGATGTGTACAAACTATTCCACCAACACTTGCAACTCTTGGAGGGGCTCGTGGAGACAAGCCTTTCCTAGTTGATCTACCAGTTTAGATGGAGCCTGCACTGCCCAAGATGATGCTATCCAGTACAGTAGCCAGCAGCCACATGCAATTTTTAAAATTTCAGTGGTGACTAGAAGACAGCATTTTGGTCAGCACAAACAGAGCACATCTCCATCATCAGAGAGAGCTCTGCTGAGCAGGGTGGGGGCAGGGCCATCTGAGCTAGATGGCAACTAAACATCTGAGTGGGATGATGCATGGTGATAACCTGCTTGACTTTATGAACAAGATGTGGCTGCAAGAAATCCATTGGGTGAGTCCTGCAGGCCCTGGTTTCCCCAGGACCTGAACCTTACCCAGACTACCTGAGCTCTGGCCTGGCTCTCTCCGACTCTGGTGTCTTACCTGGAGACCAGTCTGCATGCATTCATTCACCTTGATAAGCCACAACTCACTCCTCTATCTGGCTTTGACCACTTGGAGCTCTGCTCAAAGGAGATTCTGAAGTTCTTCTGTCTCTGACTCAGTGCCACTCCTATGGTGCCCTCCCAATTCCCTAGACTATCCAAAGTCTTTTTTTGGAAGGGTCACTACTGTGGGCTGGATTGTGTCTCCCCCAAAATTTATACACTGAAGCCCTAGCCTCCAGTATTCAGAACATGACTGTATTTGGATAGAAGGCCTTTAAAGTAGCAATTAAATTGAAATGGGGCCATTAGGGTGGGTCCTGTCCAATATGACTGGTGTGCCCATAAAGAGAGACTAGGTCAGAGAAAGAGATGCAGAGACACATGCACACGCGGACCATGGGATGACCATGTGAGGACAGAGAGAGAAGACAGCCATCTGCAAGCCAAGAGAGAAGCCTCAGAAAAAACCCTGCCCTACTGGCACCATGACCTTGGACTTTCAGGGTCCAGAACTTTGAAGAAATACCTTCCTGTTGTTTAAGCTGCCCAGTGTGTGGTATTTTGTTATGGCAGCCCGACCAAACTAACAGTTGTTCAGAATGGAGTTCAAGTCCTGCCTCTGGCCATTTACGGTGTGACTTTAGGCACATTTCTAAATCTCAGCCTCAATTTTCCTATTTACAAATGAAGTAAACTCCTATATATCCTATCTGCGAGGGTTTCAGTCCCTCATACTCACTACAGTCTCGCTCCTTGGTTGCCTCCTCTGCTAAGGAAGCCCGTTTCCCTCCTCGTCTCAGCTGCAGAAGCCTTGCCTTCAGGTTACAGTCACACCCCAGCCTCCATAACCAGCCTGTTATGGGCTCACAGCCCCTGTTGTAGTTCAGGAGTCCCCTGGCACTCCCTTTTCATAGCACCTGTTTTCCTTGTGTGTGTGGCTATTTCATTAATGTTGGTCTTCACAACTAGACTATAAACTATACAAGGCAGGGGCCATGTCTTCTTTTGCTCACCTCAGCAACCTCAGCATTCTCAGCACCTAGCACAGTGCCTAGGATATGGTAGGAGCCATTAGATGAATAAATGGAAAGGCTACTGGGAAGTTTAAATTAGAGAATCCATGCAAAGCACTAAACACAGCGCCCAGCACAGGACAGGCACTTCCCAAATACCAGCTTTGTCACCTTCAGTGAATTAATTTTTCCGATCACCTGCCAGTCACCTGAATGACTTCAGTCTCTTGTTTCCTATTTCTAAGCAGGCCATCTCTGAGCCAGGCTCACCCTTCTCAGCCCCTTCATTTACATCGAAGGCCCCTCTTCCTCTCTAGCAACACTTATTTGGAGCCTGGCAGGCAATTTTTAGCATCCCAGTCACCCACATTTCTACCTGTCTTCATATGGCACAAAAGGAGCTGCACAGGTGGCTGCAGGGCTGCCAGCAAAAAGGCCACTATATCCTCGTAGGGCAGGGGTGTCAAACTCATTTCACCGGGGGCCACATCAGCCTCCCAGTTGCCTTCAAAGGGCCGAATGTAATTTTAGGACTGTGTAAATGTAACTACTCCTTAACAGTTAAGCAAGAGCTTGGTGCTGCCACCAGGTAGAAACAAGGCAGAGGGCTGGATTCAGCCTGCAAGCTTTGTGTTTGCCACCTATGTTGTAGGGAATGGAGAGCCAGCCAATGCTCCTCCACTCTCAAGTGAAAAGGTAGGTGAGAAAGGCCAGACCCATGCAGAAATAGGTAAAGGGCAGACCCAAAGAGGAAAGTGTCTCTTTTATCCCACCATGGGTGCTGGAAGGATCTTTCTGTGACACACTAAAAAGACTGCAAGTTATTTTGGGGGCTCAGGAGAGACACAGGGAGAGAGAGCATGCAGGAACTGTAATGTCCCTCAGAAGTTAACATCTCTTAAAACAAGTTACCTTCCGTTCAAGGACCCCACTCTGGAGCTTATGTATTAAATATTTATTGTGATTCTTCAATGTTCCAGGCTTTAACTGGGGCTCAGAATGCAACAGGAATGAGAAGCCTTCTCCAGTAGTCCCACCTGAACAGACACCTGCACCCACATAGTCTCTATCTCAGTGTCTAGGAAGAAAGGCTGAGGAGCCTGAGTCTTCCACTAAATTGGGCACCTAAGGAGAAGATAAAGCAGGAAGACAGGCATTCTATAACATGAGACCAGCTTGTAATGGGTAGACAGAAATTAAATTATAAGGGATGCTCTACATCCTATATCATCAGAGAAATGCAAATTAAAGTGACACTGAGATACCACCACGACCTATCAGAATGGCCTAAACATGGAACACCGACACCACCAAGTGTTGGTAAGGACATGGAGCAAAAGGAACTCTTAGTCACTGCCAGGAGAAATGCAAGTGGTGCAGTGCAGCCACTTGGGAAGATGGTTTGGCAGGGGTTTTTTTATTAAACATTCTCTTACCATATGACCGAGCAATTGTATTCCATCTTATTTACCCAAAGCAGCTGAAAACTTATATCCACACAAAAACCTGCTTGTGGAAGGTTGTAGCATCTCTTCTCTTAATTGCCAAAACCTGGATATAACCAAGATGTCCTTTAGTAGGTAATGGATAAATAAACTGTGATACATCCAGACAATGGAATATTATTCAGTGATAAAAAGAAATAAGCTATCAGACCATGAAAAGACATAGAGGAACCTGACATGAATATGACTAAGTGAAAGAAGCCAATCTGAAAAGGCTACGTACTGTGTGATCCCAACTATGTGATGTTCTGGAAGAAGCAAAGCTATGGAAACAGTAAAAGGATCAGCGGTTGCCAGGGGCTGGGGGAAGGAGGGATGACTCGGCCATGCACAGAGGATGTTTAGGGCAGAAAATACTTATGTGACACTATAATGGGAATACATGTCATTATACATTTGCCCAAACCCACAGAGTATACACCACCTAGAGTGAACTCAGATGTAAACTATGGACTTTAGTGGTAGTGATGTGTCAGTGTGGGCTCATCAGTCATAACAAATGCACTGCTCTGGTGTGGGGATGCTGATAATGGGGGAGGCTGTGCACGTGTAAGGGCAGGGGCACATGGAAAACTCTATACCTTCTCAGTTTTGCTGTGAATCTAAAATTGCTCTAAAAATAGTCTATTTTTAAAAATCACAAAAATGGAAGTAAAATCATAGAATTAAAAAAGTTAAATAATTACAATTAAAAATAAAGGTTTGAAATATAAAAATAAATGTATTTTACACAAAGTACGACCCTACTAGCCTTCTAGCAATGAGAAAACTTACAATCCTCTGCTTCAACTGTTTCAATGGCCATTCCCTTATTTTAGCCTTTTCAAAAGCCATTGGCAAGGCTTAGGTGGCACACAGCAATCCTTCAACTAACTGAACACCTACTACATCTCAGACCCTGGAATCTTCTCCAGGCCCTACAGAGCAGGAAGCACATTCCTGACATAATATCTCAAACCCACAAAAATAAGCAAGATTTTGCTAAGTTCAAATAACAATCTTTAGTGAACCACTATTGTATACCAGACAGGGCATCAAGTGCTTACCATAGTAAGATCTGGAATTAGTTAAATACCTACTATGAACAGTGCTCCATTCTAAGCACTTTACACACATTAACTCATTTAATCCTTAGAGCACTTCTTGATACGTATGCTATTATTATTCCATTTTTATGGATGATAAAATGCAGGTACATAAAAAGCGCGCAGAACCCGGCTTTCTTGGCCGGCTATGAACACGCTTAAACACCTGGCGAAATGACTGAAGCATGCAGCGCCTGGCTCTCTCCCGGCCGGCTATGGACACACTTAATCACACTGCGAATGGCTCATCGAAACCTGAGAAATAATTATACACAGAAACAGTTTTCTGTAGGGAAGTAGAGAACGGAGTCGCCACTCTCCAAGTCAGTGAGCGACTGGCTAACCCCCTAGTGGGGAGAGCCCTGTTCCTTTGTCCCAGTGGGTTTTATTCTTGAATACCAATACAGTTTGCAAATTACAAGTAGTTAGCTTTTGAAAGGTGCTAGCAGATTTCCTACTGGGATGCTAAGCCAGAGATTTTGGGATTTTATCATTTAAAAAGACTACAGGACTAAAAGCTTAGATCTGTTTCCTGCCCATGACTTCATATTCTAATTAAAGAGCATCCTACAGCAAGCAGATCTCACAGGGTCTTTCATATTCTATGTCTTAGGCCTGATTACCCCGGGGATCTGCCGTCTCTGGTCTGAGCTGCCCCTTTTGGCTGTTTGCTAAGCCCTGAGAAGGGATGGAGACAGAGGCAACAAGGAGACTTGGATTTCTCATATCTAAGTACAAAGACTCAGGCTAAGAGGGGGCAGGGGTAGATGTCGATCACCCCTTCCTTTCCACAGCCCCTTCATTTCCACAGCCTCATGAGTCTCATTCCACAGGCCTTTATGTGGTCAGCACCTATCTTAGGTCCATTCTCTATCCTAGAGAATTGTTACCCGTCGTTGGTTAACTGATCAAGCATTAAAGGCCAGGCACAGAACAGGTAGCGTTCATGCCAGGGGAATAAGTTTTGTCTCCTTAATGGCTCCTGATCCGGAGGTCTCTCACTCAGCCTAAGTCACAGGGGGTCACAGCTTTCTGAGACCAGGCAGGGCGGTCCCCAACAGGTACAGAGAGTTTAAGTGAATTTTCTCAAAGTCATTCAGCCAGGAGGGGGCAGAAGGACAGGTTCAAAGCCAGGCAGTCTGGCTCCAGAGTCTAGAATGAAGGCAGGTATCATAACTGTACGTGGTTTAAAGATAAGAATCTTGAGGCTCAAGGTAGTTAAATAACTTGCCAAAGGTCACATGGCCTACCTGAGTTAGAGCTGTACCAGTATAAAAAGTTATAGTGGTAATCACTGGTCACAATGCAAAGTCATCACAATATACTGACTATTTTTTTTAATTATACCAGAATAAAGTTGGAGAATGAACACATCCCTATTTCAAACATACTACAAAACTACACTAGTCAAAATAGTGTGGTACTGGAATTAATTTAGTCTAATAGGGCTACTAGGTACAGTTGTGTGGGTTCAACCTCAGAGCATAAACTCTAGAGGGCACCACTGACACTGGAATCTATGAGAACAGTTCCCCCCTGGAGCTGTGCAGTGCACAGCCTGCTCAAACTCACATGGCAATCCTGAATGTATGGGAGACTGATTCTACTAAACTAAAGGTAAGGGATTATTAAAATAATATGGTTGACCCTTGAATAAAGCAGAGGTTAGGGGTGTCAACCCCACACGTAGTTAAAAATCCATGTATCAGTGAGGAGGAAGATGGCGGCCTTGTAGGAGGAATGGTGATCCCCTTCTCCAGTGCTCGGGGGAAAATTTGGCCGATCTGAGGAGAGACACAGCAGGAGACCACCGATATCGCAACATTTATGAAAATAGGGCATCAGAAGTTGTCCAAACATTGAACAAACAGATAGTAGGAGGACGTTTTCGGGAACATAAGGGACCTGTGATAGGAGAGGAGAGCAGGCCGGCGCTCCTGGGTCTGTCTCTGGGCACCCAAGAGAGCGGAGTCGCCGTCCCGTCCCCGTCCCTAGACAAGGTTTGGGAAGCAGAAGTGCAGGAGTTCTGGGCACCCACGAACATTCCGGGAAGAGTGAGTACCCAGTCTGCCGTACCAAGGGAGGCCTTGCTGTGGGGGTGGAGGCCTTGCCATGGGCACCCGCACCCCCAACCAGGGGAGTGTGTGGTTTTGGGGAAGACTGAGACCCCACGGCGAGGAACAAGGGAAGGGCTTCCGAAGATGAGGTGATTTGGAGCAGGCGCGCACCCTGCCGGGATCCTGACTTTCGGGCTGGGGGAACCAGAAAATACACAACGCTTCGTGGGTTCCTGGGGCCCGCGGCAGCAGGGGCAAAGGGAAGTACGTGATCCCTCCCAAACCCCGGATGGTCCATCGCAAAACCAGAGGAGAGACGGTGCTTCCCGTGAACGTAGAGCCCATGGAGGGGAAGTACGGGACCCCTCGCAGTCCCGGTCCAGGCACCGTGAACCCGGAAGAGAGATCTCATAGAATCTGCCGCAAGATTGTTGCTTCAAGATTACGAGTAGGGAAAAGCTGTGAACACCAGGATACCCAAAAGAGGCTACACCACTGAATCTCACAGGTATTCTACCAAGAAGTTCACACCATAAACACAAGGAACCAGGACAGATCAAGTTAAGAAACAGAGGTTAACAAGAAGAGTTTCAGGAATGATGAGAAGACAAAGAAACAATCTGCAAATGAAGGGAAAGGAAGAAGCCTCAGAAGGAATGCTAAATGAAATAGAGGCAACTCAACTATCAGATATTGAGTTCAAAACAATGATTATAAGGAAGTTCAATGAGCTCACAATGAGCTTCCAGAAACCACAGGGAAGCTACAATGATCTCACTACAAACTATATCAATATGAAAAAGGAAATAGAAACTATCAACAAAGGCCAAGAGGAAATGAAGAATACAATTTCTGAACTGAAGAACACAGTAGAAGGAATGAAAAGCAGGATTGATGAAGCAGAAGATCGGATCAGCGAATTGGAGGACAAAGTAGAAAAAAAAAATCCAGAAAGAACAAGAAAAGGAAAAGAGGCTCAGAAAAAATGAAGAGGGATTAAGAGAAATGCAAGACAATATGAAACGTAATAATATCCATATAATAGGGATTCCAGAAGAAGAAGATGAGCAAGGGATAGAAAACCTACTTGAAAAAGTAATGAAGGAAAACTTCCCCAATTTGATGAGAGAAAAAGTCACACAAATCCAGGAAACAAAGAGTTCCAATCAAGAGGAACCCAAAGAGGCCCACCTCAAAACACATCATAATTAAAATGGCAAAATTTCAAGACAAAGAAAGAATACTAAAGGCAGCAAGGGAGAAAAAGGAAGTAACATACAAGGGAGCCCCAATAAGGCTAACAGCTGATTTCTCAATGGAAACACTGCAAGCCAGAAGGGAATGGCAAGAAATATTCCAAGTAATGAGAACCAGAGGCCTGCAGCCAAGGCTACTTTACCCAGCAAGGCTCTCAATCAAGATAGAAGGCGAAATAAGAAGCTT
>PVIA01008271.1:0-73541 GCA_004024845.1 Tonatia bakeri
GGGAGGGAGGGAGAAAAATCTTCAAGCAGAAATTCATAAATGCATCTGGCAATGCTGGACAATGAGGTGTAGGGTATAACCTAAAAAGACCAAAACTCAACGTGTGGTTTTTCCAATCAGCTATGCCTTTTGTCCTCTGTCTTTTGCATGTGGAAGTGACAGTGATTTCTGTGGCCAATGCCCAGGTTTCCTGAGCGACTCAAGACTTGTTGCCCCAATATGCTGCCAAAAGCTAATTGCCTTTCATGCTGCTCTAATAGTAATGACAACCACTGTTTTTTCAATGCATAATAAGGGCCAGACTGAGATGGGTGGTGACCCTCCTCAGTCTGTTCCCTGGACAGTAAACAGAGCCAAGGAGTGCACCATTACACGGCTCCAAGTTATGAGCACTAAGTCAAATTCTACCACAAAGCCTTTTTCCTAGTCACCTTACATGGACTCAGTCATGTTCTCTGCTTAAATAGCTGAAGTCAGTGTGGTGACTTGCCAGATGATGCCCGCTAATAATCAGTATTATCTCCATCCTTCTATGCCCCTATTGTACCTGGGCTCTGAGAACCTAGGAAACATATCTCCCTATTCCCTTTGACAGGGGACAGTTGGTTCAATTTAGAAAATGAGAGATCCTTGTGTGAGATTTAGAAGGTGAAAGAGATGGGAATGCCATTCTCACCTCCTGACATTTCCAATGCACACACAATGCACACACATATAGTTAGTTACACACAGCACACACTCAAGCACACACACCGCACTCCTCAGAAGCAAGGTTTTCATCGGCTTGTTTCTTCCTGAGGGCAAGGTAGCAGAGTGGATTCTTAATGATTATTGAATCAATTGCTTTATTTTACTGATCAGAACAAATTTTCTAAGTCTAACCATAATTTTGGCTAAGACACATTAACCTAAACAAGGTTATCCTTTTTAAAAATTTAGGTAAAATCATTACATGACATTATATAGGTTTCAGGTATAGAACATAATTTAACATTTTGTATACTACACAGTGCTCACTATCAGAAGTCTAGTTCCAACATCATCATACAATTGATTGCCTTCACCCATTTCACCTCCCCTCCCAACTCCCTTTCCCTCTGGTAACCACCAATCTGTTCTCTGTATCTATGCATTTGTTTTTCTTACACAAAGTCATCTTTGACCCTCAAGGGGATTTGAAACACAAATGTTAACTTCTGCTTTACTATCTTCTTCTAAGGTTATAGAATCACCAAACTCCCAAACACTTAAAAGACAGGGAGATGGTGATGGAGAATAAGAATATTTCAGTTTGAGTGACTATATTGAATAAAGGTGTGGAAAACAACAACAACAACAAAAGGTGGGGTTTTCCAGAGGCAGAGAGAATAAATGTGCATCCAAACACATTCAGTTTAGTTAGGCATTCTGTTCTTTTGACTTAGGGCTCAAAATTGAACATCCCAGTATTGTAAGAATAGAAAAGAGATTTTTAAATGCAACCTGAACTCAATAAAACTGACATCTCACTTGTCAAATAAGGCCTGCAGTAAGGAAACTTAGTCATTCAGCTTTGACCAGGATGGAGGGGTTCCCAAGACACAAACTTGCAGTGCTGAAACCAGGTAAGAACTAGGCAAACCAGGACAAGTCGGTCACCCTACCTACAGGCATGAAGCAAAGACCTCATGATGTTTTGTTTTACTTTTACAAAAAGGCTAGAATAAAATGATATTCATGTAACCTTTTGTCATCTGAGTGTCTTCATGTGCCATAGCTCTTAGGTTAGTAATTCCCAACCTTGACTACATAACAAAATCACTTGTGCAGTTTTTTAACATCTAAATGTCTGGGAATTACCCCCACACATAAAATCAGGCATCACATTTTGTGAAACTCCCTGCAGAGTACAACATGCAGCTGAGGCTGAAAACCCTGACTTTGGTTTAACACCAAAGAGTTCAATTTCACAGGAGAACATGGAGCTTTAGAGTGACTGGGCCACACCATGATTTCATGTCAGAATCAGAACATGATTCTTACTCTCCTACAGTGATGGAGTTGCACTGACGCCCCACATTGCTCTGATTCAGATAAATAACTAAGAACCAAAATCTCTCTCCTGCCACACTACAGTTTGTCTTTGAGGTGGATAAGAGGTTAAAGAAAGAAGTTCTCCTTTGGAAGAGATTTTACAAGACGTATAAATTACACACTTGAGGTGAAAGGATAAGATTCCCACCTTCATTCTCACTACTAAAGACCATACTCCAGGGAAAACAAGGACGTGCGGTTCTGCTAATGACTACGTTCATGTTTTACTGTGTGAGGTTCACAAGTTTAAGTCAAAGCTGACTCAGCTACACAAAATGGGAGTTTTCAGAAAGGAGTTGCCGCAAACAGGAGAAAGACAGGAGTTTAGAGAAAAAGCCAGGATGGGTAATGCTCATGGAAAAGATCAAATTGAAGTATTAGTTGTGGAATTTGATTCTGCTTCTCTGTCAACCCCTGAAAGTCCTTCAGTAAAATTTTGTTCCCTTTTTAATGAGTTACGGAGTTAAATCAGTTTGGGGGATGCAACTATGTGGATGGGAGAATTGTCTCCCCCCTAGGCTATATTAGGAATGCTTGAACATTTCTATGTCTACTTAGTAAATATTTATCAAGTACCTACTGCGAGGCTCCAGGCTAGTCACTGGGAATAGGAAGACAGAGTGCCTCCTCTCTGCCCCATGCAATGTTCTGAATAATTCAGTTTGCTGGGTCCATCTTCACTTGTTAGTACAAATTTAGTACATAATCATCCCATGTGAAATGAAAGATTCTTAGGGACCTGCACCACAGTTTCTGAATAAACCAAATATGCCTCATAATGAATCATTCTAGGCAATGCTGTCTCCCTGCCTTACTTTCATGTGCTTACCATGAAGTATTAGAAAGAATTGGGCCATCAGCCAGTTGATCCACTGAGGTAAACACTGGCCCATTGAACCCAGAACTTCCATGCTTGGCCTGGGAAGCATGTGAGTAACACTTAGCAGGTACACAGATTTCAAACAGAAGCTCCATGACAGCATAGCCATGAGGGTTGTGCAGTCTGTGCACTATCCAAATGCTGGAGCACAGCCCAGCCCCAGCCTGGTACCCAGGAACAGGACTGCATTCAGCCTGTTGGGGTTTTTGTGGTTTTCTTTTCAATTTATCTAATTCACACAAAGGCTCACTTTGTTGACAGTAGTTCCTGGACTCTGGTTTACTGTGATGTGCTGTAACAAAGATAGTCTAAACATAATCCCTGTAAACATGAAACAGAGCAGAAGAGATGCTTAAGGAGCACAGCTGCCTGTATTAGGAAGACACTTAAACTCTATAAATCATCTCATGGAGTTTAAATTAAAGGTTATTTAGGAACAACTAAGAGGAAGAAGAAATATTCAAACACAAATATCATTAGTATAAAGGAAAGTCTTTAAAATTAAATCTATAGATCTAAAAAAGCACAACAATAACTGTTTAAACTATGAAACAAGAGTAAAAGAGTTATGGGTCTTCAGGAGCTTCCTAAAATATACAAGCTTATTGTTTTTAAAGATAAAGTTTCAAACTTTAGGGGGTACCTAGAAATTGGATGCACAAAGTTCAAGTTTTCCCAGTAGTCAACAAAGTAGCCATCTACTTAGACACGCCCCTGGCTCACAAGGTTACTCAAGATCCTGAACCACTGTGGTTACAGATGTTTTAAAATCTAACCATAGAGAAAGGAATCTTGGAATTTACCAGCCTTAACAAAGGTATATCCATGATCAAAGATACATTATGAAAAACCAGGCACCTATCAGAAAAGACTGCATACAACTATAAATTGGCAGAGGAACCTTTGCTGGTCAAACTTTCTCTGCATTGTGCTTAAAAAATTGTGACAGAGTTGGAGACCATAAATGATGAGAAAACAAGAGCCGGAATGCTTGGAGACATACTAAGATAGAAAATTATTCTAGAAATTGAAAAGGGGATGACCTCAGCAATGTACAAGTTGTACAGTTGACTCGGGTACTGGAGATGACAGAGCCCTGAGCTGTCACAACTGATAGGTAGATAATGAAGGAGTGAGAAACTACTTACACACCAGCTAAATAAATTATGCCCATAGTTGTTCTATATCTTGTCAACAGGGAGTAAGTCAATGTCCTAGAACTAAGGTTTGTTTAACAGTTCCAAGGATGCGTAACCTTAAGACTAAAAAAAAAATTACAAAAACTATAATTGTTAAAACATTTGTCACTTAAAGAAGTAATGTCATAGCAAGTTGACTTACCACCTCGAATAGGCTATAACTAAGCCACTAACCATGACCTTTCTGACTGAGATCTAACTATTTCAACCAGTATGAAGAGGTCCTTAAAATTAGGAACAGAGTTAAATACATTCCTTTTTGTAAACAATTATTTTTACAAGTGAAATTAAGTGACTCTAGTAAATAAACTTCAGAACAACATGAAGTCTCAATTTGCCACCACACTACAATTAGCACCATCTGTAGAGAATCGAATGAGATAAAATGTAGAACGTGCCCTGGGATGGTGTGTGATATACACCAGGCACTTAGTGTTACATTGCTAGAATGTTGACCCCTCAACTAAAGTACACTCTCATCTTCAATATTCCATATCATCAAATTTTCTTTTCATTATATCCATCATTTTTACTGTGACATGTTTAATGACTCAACTAAACCCTTATAAAAGGGGGGGGTCAACCTTTATAAAAGTACGGGGTGGGGGCAGCTTGTAGGAGAAATTCTTGCTCACTTGGAACCTTTACAGAGTTTCCTATGTTGCTAGCCATGCAGTGACAGCAATTCCTTCAATAAGTGGATCCCTGTCTTACTCTAAATGGTACAAACCTTCACTCACAGTTTGCCTCTCACATGTCTCATGGCTGGGGTGAGAAAGTTCTTGGGAAGAATTTCTAGCTTCTTGCCGCTCTGCAAAAGCTATGTTACTTAACTGTACTCTGGGGCTGCAGTTGTCTGGTCACTCATTTGTTCAGTTATTTTCATTTCTTGTTCAATATATTGTAGGTATGAAATCTATGAGGGAATGAAATATTTTTGAAATCAAGTCTTGGACATGGACAAAAATACATAGTACAGGATTACAATGCATACTACAAGAAATACAGAGCACACTATGACAGAATGACACAAGCTAAAGCCTTACAGGATGCAAAGAACACCTTCACACGGAGATGAAGCCTGAGATGAAGACATGGGGTGGTGTTCAAGCAGAAAATCAGCTTGTGCATAGTTTCTGCACCAGGAAGAAGCCTCAGGTATTTGAGGAACCGAGGGGAATGGACTGCTCCAGGAAGGGATTACTATCTAATGATGTTGGGGAGATCATGAAGGGCTTTATAGGACAGAGCAAGGACTTCTTTTTCATTCTAGTTGGAAACATTTAGGGACTTTAAGCAGGAGCACTTTGTAACCAGATTTATGTTTTTGAAAGTTGCTCTGGTTGCTGTGTAGAAAATGAGTTGTTGGAATAAGAAAATAATTTTGTTACCAGACAGCAAATCTGACCGAAAGTCAGTAGGAGAAGTGGGTTTAAATGTGTTCCTATCATTTACCAGAGAATTTTTAAGTCAGGCTTGAGTTCCAAGTGGGAAAGGAACTGACAGAAACCTAAACCCATAGGGCAGCTCACGTCTACATCAATGTATATTCAAAACTTGTTGAAAAAAGTAAAGAAATTAGAATTGTTTCTCGTTCCATAGAGCAGAAAGACGTCATTTTCTCTCCATGTTCAGCTACCCCTTGAGAATTAGAGTGAGGTGGGCTGTTGCCATATTCTTTACTTTAACTCCAGATTCAGAGTAAATGGGAATTTGCAACAGTCACATGTGCCATTATCAACAGACCTTATGTGTATGTTCCTGGAACAATGAGTAGTAACACTGGAAACAACTAAATTACTTACTCAGTATCATCCCCAGAGGTTCAGACACATACCCCCCAAGACCGGTACTTTCAGTCTCTACAACCTGCAGTTTCCAGCACAGCCTGTGAGTCAGGAGAACAGTTACAGGACCCGTTACACGTGCACCCAACCACACAGTGCCTGAGGTCCCAATCCAACACCAAATGTAAGCTACAATATTCTGCCCAGTAAGTATTAAGCACTTCTTGAAAGTTTGTGATGTATTCTTCTGGGTCATAATTTAATGAGATTGTTGAGAATCTTCACCTTTGAATTTGCACCCATCTTTGTCCTTAAAAAAAAAATCAAGGATTTTTTTTGTATTAGGGTTTCTTGTGATAGGTGTACATAATACTGATTATTACCTAAGTGACACCTGTGTTTTGAACAATAAACTCAGCATATGCCTTCCTTTTTCCAAAGATTTTATTTATGCTTTTTAATTTTTTTAACTATTTTATTGTTGTTCAATTACAGTTGTCTGCATTTTCCCTCCACCACTCTCTGCCACCCAGCCAAACCCACCTCCCTCCCTTACTTTCACCTTCCCCCTTGGTTTTGTCCATGTGTCCTTTATAATAGTTCCTGAAAACCCTCCCCCCATTACTCCCTCCCACCTCCCCTCTAGTTACTGTCATATTGTTCTTAATTTCAATGTCTCTGGTTATATTTTGCTTGCTTTTTTATTTTGAATGACCTCCTACCCTTTGCAACAGCATGGATGGAACTGGAGAGCATTATGTTAAGTCAAATAAGCTAGGTGGTGAGGGACAAATACCATATGATCTCACTTTTAACTAGAATAGCTGTATATTTTTAGAGAGAGGTGAAAGAAGGAAAAAAGAGAAGAAGAGAGACATCAATGTGTGAGAGATACATTGATCATCAGTTGACTATCACATGCCCCCAACCGGGGATCTTGCCTGCAACCCAGGCATGTGCCCTGACTGGGAATCGAACCAGTAACCTTTCAGTTTGCAGGCTTGCACTCAATCCACTAAGCCATACCAGCCAGGGCAGCACATGCATTCTTACTTCTAGACTTAAATAACTGTTCAAATAACACAACAACTTTTGAAATATCTCTCTGTAGTGAGCAAGTCATATTTTTCATATTTTTTATTGTTGTTCAAGTACATTTGTCTCCATTTTCACCCCACCATGTCTCCACACCCCACTCATCCCTGCCTCCCACCCTTGAACCCACACCCTTTGGCTTTCTCCATGTGTCCTTCATACATGTTCCTTGATGTCCTCCCCATTATCCCTTATTATCTCTCTCCTTCCTCCTCTCTGATTACTGTCAGATCATTCTTTATTACAATGTCTCTGGTTGTATTTTGCTTGCTTGTTTGTTTTGTTCATTAGGTTCTACTTACAGGTAAGATCATATGGTATTTATCTTTCACTGCCTGGCTTGTTTCACTTAACATAATGCTCTCCAGATCCATCCATGCTGTCACAAAGAGTAGGAGCTCCTTCTTTCTTTCTGCTGCATAGTATTCCATCATATAAGTGTACCATAGTTTTTTGAACCATTCATTTATTGATGGGCACTTAGGTTGCTTCCAGCACTTGGCTATTGTGAATGGTGCTGCTATGAACATCAGGGTGCATAGGTTCTTTTGAATTGGTGTTTCAGGATCCTTGGGGTATAATCCCAACAGTATTTTATTAGAAGATTTGAGGTTGACAGAGGCCAGTATAACCACATTTACACATATAGCTATGGCAAACAGAAAAGCAACCTGTAAATTCTTATAAATGTTTTAACAATTGATTCCAATGGTGAACTATGTTGAAGTATAAGATAGAGTTTTATTTTCTACCAAAGTCCATATCAATTGCATTCAGTGATCACGGATAAACCACAGATATTTAATTAGTGCTCAAACAAGTCTTCAAAATCCCTTTTCAACAATTTGTTTGTGCAAAGCATGAAATCTAACAAAAAGATATTACAATAAAAGTTCAAAAATATCAGAATTCTATCAGACTGACCTCCTAATTTTCTTTTCTCTGTTTAAAATTTGTATTTGTTGACAAATACACTAAGATTATATTTCTCTTTAGGGACAATGCTCCCTTATCTCTGTTAATTGCATTGAATACAGTCATTTCATAAATTTTTTTTAATTGATGGCTATTAACAATATAATCTCTGGGTGTCTAAAGTCATTAAAATATTTACATTGATTCCAAATATTAACTTGAGAACTCAAATTGTTAAGAGATGTTTAAGAAGAAGCTCTGTTTTATAATTTTTTAAATTGCTTGTTTCATATATGACAGTTGGAGGGAAAGGAAGGGGAAGATGAAAAGAGAACAAGAAAGTGAAAGAAAAAAATAAGATATATGGTAACTCAGGGGAAAAAAAAGAAAGAAATTTTTTAAAAGTATTGGGGAGATGTGGTTATTTGGGACTTGCCATAAATATTTTATTTAAGAAACAAATAGCTTTAATACCAACTATTATAAGAGTAAAGATTTTAAAAAGAAAAACTCAGAGGAAAAATGAATTTAAAGAAGTCAATGAAATTATCACTGATGCTAAAGAACATATTTGCCAAGTTATTAGGTTTCAAACGAACTGACTTTCTGTAATTCTAACTTGGCCTTCTTTCTGTGAAGACAAAAATTGAAAGGCCAACGTACTGATTATATATTAGTAATAATCAGCCAGCATAAGAACATTTCACATTAATATTCTTACACCATAGACCATTATAGAAGAGGGGAATAATGTCAATGCAAATTATTTTCAATTTAAATGCACCTTGCAAAACTTGTCACTAGAGCTAATTTTACTGTCTATCACTGATAGTTATTATTGGCAGATACTTTCTTCCCAGCCTTGAATCTATACAACAGCTCTCTTGCTTTGAAATATTAAATCAATTACAAGAACTAATGTTCTATTTTGGTTTTTGTAACTATGTTACCCAAATGAACAAAAAGGACATTCATCAGATGGATAATTACAAAAGTGGGAACGCAGAAAGAAATTTAATATTGGAATAAGAAGAGCAGCCTGACACAGAAGTCCCCGACAGGCAGAGGCCCAGCGCTCAGTCCCTGCCTGCCTCCTGCTATGAATGGACACATGGCCCACACAGATTTCCTCCTGGAAGCTGTGACACCACTCACACAAAACAGGTCCAAGAGAAATATCTTACAATAGGCTTAGTCAACGTTAGTCATAATCGTATCAATCACAGGCTGGCTCATTTCTATCCAATGTAACACAATAGTTTTTAAATGATTTTTATTATATCAAAAGGAACCTCTCCCCGTTTACTTCAAGCTTATTTCTCCTATTGTCATGTATTTGTTCTTACTGTAAGATAACTATCATCCCTTTGAAAGCAGAATGGCTTGGTTAAAATCAATCACAGGATGATTCATTTTGATTTTGACCTTGTCAGACGTCTTTGGTGATTAACATTTCATCATTTGTGCCATTGGATAATTTCTGTATATTCAAAGACAAGACCAGAAAATTGGGTTTAGCAGCCTCCCTTTGAAACTTCTGGCATAGCTAATATTTTATGAGTATGTTGGGTAAAAGGAGAAATCTCTTCTAACTCAAGGCAATACAAGCACCCTTGGGTAAAAGGACTCCTCTGATATGTTAGAGACTTTCTGAGTATGTGGAAACAAATGAGGAAAACTCCCAGAATTTCCAAGTTTCTGCAACCTTGTTTTTCCCAAGAACTGGAGGAAAACTCAGAAAGCCATGCGCCCATTTTCCTTCACTGGTAAGACCCTAACCAGAGACTTGCTAAACCTCCATTATTAAGGCAATTATTATATAAACAAGGCAGTATGGGGTGCTTCGTCACGTTTCCACTAATTCATTTAGTCAACAGATACCTTTTGAGTTTCTGCTATGTGTGAAGGCCTGGAATAGGACCTGGAGATACAACAATAGAAGAGATAGAAAAGTTCCTTTCACAGAGTAGGGAGATAGCTAGGTAATTCTAGTACTGGGTGATAAAGGCTATACCAGAGGAAGTTTAGGAGCAACCAGCAGGAACATCTAGCCCAGTCCAGGGGTGGCAGTTAAGACATGGACAGTCAATTCTCATTATTAGTGAATTCCATATTTACAAAATCCTCTATCACTTCGATGTATTGTAAGCTTCCCAATCAATATCATGCTCTCCTGGTCATTCACAGACATGCTCAGGGCAGCAAAAGTTTTGAGAGTCCCAATTCACACATTCCCAGCTGAACTCCCCAGTTCCCCCATGTCTCGTCTCTTTATCTGGTGTGCTCTTCCTACACCACTCTCAGTGCCGAAGACCACACCACATGTGTGTGAGTACGGGGCGAGAACAGGGCGGCCAGATGGGACAAGGGCCTGACACGACAGCTCTACCGAAAGGCAGGGAGAGAACAAAAGAAGTACTGATTGAAGAAGACATTTCTGACACGATTGTCATCAGCAATGAAGTTAACTTCTAACGTTTTCTCTCATCAAGATTCCTTCAACTTGATTTACTCTGGAGAGAAATTACACTAAAGGAAGCTAATTTTCCTTTGTTTCTTGTCATTTGAATGTCTATAACAAAAGGCATTTGGGGACAGAAATGGAACTGAAAAGCCAGGTATCTGGGGCTTTATATTGGGGATATTTCAGAATCTTCATTTGTCCATTCAATACACGGTTGCTGGTTATTTTCATGAGCCAGGTATCAGGCTGGATGGGGGTAAGCCATGACTTCTTACATTTAAGAGGCTCACACTTTATGAGAAAACAAACTGGTTATAGTACAATGAAAACTACTATGAGAAATGTCTGGGCTCTGACCAAGACAGCCTTAAAGATCCCCTCAGACATGTGGGCCCCTGGCCTCCTTCTTCTTAGAGCATTTTTACTTTTAGGAATTACAAAATAAATTCATGGTTAGTTTTCACTGTAAATTTTTCTTGGCCCCTTTCAGATGTAGATCTCCTCCCAATCCCCAGCTCTCGCCAGTGTTATACTCAGAAAAGTCTTTCTCAACAATTTCAGAGACATTGCTTTGAAACGCAATCAAGATAGTGTCCCTCTCTCCTAGTTTCTGTGGGAAAATGGGAGTTGAACTTCAATGAGCAATAATCCTCTAACATGGATGCCCTAAAAACATTGACCAGCCTCCTCTGCTAACATCCTAGCTCACTCCACTACTTAAAAATATTCCCAGCTTTTGATTCAGTGGAGTGGAGTTCAGTCTCATGCCCCTGTCCCAGTAGTCTCAAATAAAGTCATCCTTGCCTATTAACTTTGGACCAGTATAACTTTTCTTTGACAGCTACCAGCTTGGAGGAAGAACAGCTAAGTCATTGGGGACTGCAGAAGAAGAATGCAAACTTCATAGGACAGGCAGTAAACCAGGGAATTTTGAAAGATGAACGGTGACCTGCACTAATTGGACAGGCTAGTACAGGTATGCCAAGCAGAGGGTCTCCCCAGCAGCTTCACAGACAAACCTGACACTGTGTTTGGAAAATGAATTGAAATACTGACAGGCTATGAAAACCTCAAAGCTGCCATTGTCAAAGTTTTTTGTGGCTCTTAATTCTATTCCACTTCCCAATTCTGGCTTGAAGTTTTCATTTTAATTTAACAGTTATCCTAATTGAAAAAAAATACTAGATCTGCAACAGTCGACAGTGCTGCCCAGAACCCAGGTAATCCAGTAATTAATGTTTATTGAGCACCTACTATATGCCAGGCCAACAGATAGAGGTGTCCATGTTATAAAAAGGATGGAAAGCATGGCTTCTGAGACAGCTGTGTGACTGTGTGACCTTGGGCAAGGGACCAGGCCTCTCATGACTTAGTTTCCTCCTCTGTTAAACAGTGTACATGATTTTCTCCATTGTTATAAAAACTAAATGAGTTAAAATGGAAAAAGCATAATGATGCATGGTACATACTAAATGCTTAATACATCCTAGCTATTATTTGAAATTCATTAAAACCAAGCCTAAGCCTTATGTATGGCTGGATAGTGCTCCTATTTTGAAAAGCACTAGTATTAACAGTAGAGCCTTAGGAGAAGTCACTACATTTTTTTTTTCAATTACAGCTGACATTCAATATTGCATTAGTCTCAGGTGTACAACATCATGGTTAGACATTTACACAACTTGACAAGTGATCCACTGGCAAGTTAGGACCCACCTGTCACTATATTGACTATATTCCCCACACTGTACCTTATATCCCCAGAGAAGTCACTACTTTTAAAAACTGCCTTTTGTACACCTCCTCTCTCAGTGCTCTCATATTAGAAGAGGGAGAATCCCCTGCCAATGGCTATCCCCAACTCTCTCAAACATAAACACGCACAGTGCAAGACCTTGTGCTAGCATGACATATCCTTCCCACCTCTCCTCAGGGTTTCCGTCAGCTTCTACTGAGCAGGCATAGCCTTGCTCCCTAGCCTGTCACAGTTAATTAAGGACAAACCCGACTTAGCCTTCTCAACTCCTTCTGATCTACGAAATGTCCTACCCCTTCATCTACGTTATTTTCTCTTCCATTCTACCATGGGAAGATAGGAGAGAGAGCATGGGAGAGCAGAATGGGGTGGGAGGAGTGGGGAGCACAGAGAACCAGCATGAGCAAGCAAGATGATGCTTTGATTGTCCTGGGAACCCTCTTGCATTGTGCTTAAGCTCGTAGGGTCTGCAGAGAGTTAGGCTGCCCAAGTTGAAACCCAGGTCCACAAGCCATGTGACCCTGGCCAATGACTGACTTCTCGTTCCTTTTTTTTCTGATCTGAAAATCACAGAAAATAAAAGTTCCCACATCATGTGGTTACTGCAGAAAGTAAGTAGCTATATCATATAAAGCTCTTGGAATTGAACCTGACACATGTAAGCTTTTATCATTAATCTAATTAGAGCTCCCTGCCAACATTCTTCCCTTCTTCATATAAGCCTCCCAGTCCTTGCTGATGGATTTTTCATTTGAAATGAATATTTTGAGTAGTGTGCACTGAACTCAAATCTCTGAACTTCTTGTAAACCTTCACACAGACCAAAATGAATGTTACTTCATAGTCATTGTTTCCCCCACTAAACCTTAAGCTCTTTATAGACCTGGCAGTCCCATGCCTCGCACGAACTCGCCAGTAACTGTTTGTTGATTTAATTATGCAAACTTCTATTAACACAGATTTCTAAACGTACTGTGCAAATTGTATGTGTGACTTGATAGACATGCAAGCTAATGCTATGGTGGTAAACATATTGCAATATACAAATGTATCGAATCAACACATTGTATACCTTGAATTTATACAATGTCATATGTCAATTATCTCAATAAAAAGTTGCATTTCAAAAATATTTTAAGACAACACTGACTGATGTGGCTCAGTTGTTTGGGCATCCTTCTTCAAAGCAAAAGGCTGCCAGTTCAATTCTTGGTCAGGGTACATGCCTGGGATGCAGGTTCTGTACCCAGTAGGGGCGTGTATGAGAAGTGACCGATAAATGTTTCTCTCTCACATCGATGTTTTCCTCCTTCTTTCTCCCTCCCTTCCCTTCTTTCTAAAATAAATGAATAAAATCTTTTAAAAATATTTTAAGACATACCAGACTCATTAAAAGTCTGGATGTTACAAAACTGTATAGCAAAGCAAAAATTTGTTTTCATTCTAAGGAGTTTAACAGAAACAGTATACTGCATGATACATACGTGTGAATTTAAATTTAAGAGCCATATACATGATACAACGCACAACAGGTATTAGTTTATAACACAGTGTGGAGAGGAGTAGTTTATGCCACTGTTTCTGTGTTTGGTCAGTCCCAGAGGTTTCCGTTGTATTTAGATGTTAATGGAAGCTTTTCTCTGCCAGAGCTTTGCCAGGGGGGAGATGAGGCCTGCTCCCGTGAACCGACTGCATGATGAGGGCTGCTGTCAGAGCTGGTTCAGCTCGTGTTGAGCCCATGAGGGGCACTTGGTATACCCTGGCAAAAATGTCAAAGAGATAACACAGTCTTTTTTAAAAAGTATTTTTCCATTACGGTTTACATTCGATATTATTTTGTTTTAGTTTTAGGTGTACAGCAAAATGGTTTGACAATCACATACTTTACAAAATGTTCCCCCTGATTTTTCCAGTACCCACCTGGCACCATACACAGTTATTAAATAATATGCTGTATTTTACATCCCTATGACTATCTAGTATCTACTATTTGTACTTCTTAATCCCTTCAGTATTTCTTAATAAATACTCTCCTAAAATTAGCAGAAGAACCAGAAATGTATGTGATTAGTTAGAATCAAGTAGTCTGAGTTGGCATAGCTGAATAAAAGATTCACAAAATCTAAAGCTTCCTCCTAAGTGTCCATGAGTCAGGACTTTGGGAAGAACCAGAAAGATAATGGGAACTAGAGAAGCTTCAAATTATATAAAAAGAGAGCTAAAAAGATATGCCCATGAAGAAGACTTCAAAAGGAAGACACGGAGATAGAAAATGAACCAGGCACATGACTGAGTCTCAAACATCTGGATGAAAAGCAAAAACTGTAGTCAAACACCTGTAAATTATTAAAGATGAAATTATATTAAAGGAGACAAATGTGTGTGAGAAAGAGTGTGTGTGTAAAAATGATTATAAAATCTACTGGACCATTGGACCATTAGATCATGCAATTATGAGTCTTTGAGACTCAACAAAACAGTGAGTACTATTTTTCACTAACTTACCCCATCCAAATAATTTTTCCAAGAATAAACAATTTAAAATTCAACATAATACATGTTTTGTCAGCTTTTTGTTCATTTCCTTAAAGAAAATGAAATATAGAGAGCTAAAGCCATAATAATGAGATATAAATTGACTTCATAAATTATCTAATTCTTAATTTTATAGGGGAAAATAACCTGGGAATCTAGAAAGTTTTACCACCTCTAGGTCATAAAAGTTATACATGAAAACCTAAAACTTAGAATCCAAGTCTCCTAACTATTACACTTTGTCCCTTTTTAACACAACCAATGATTAAATTTTAACACAGTCATTTTTCTTTTCACATATATATTGAGTTTCTAAGTCAAGCCCTGCACTGTGTGTGGCAGGTATTGAGTTATTATCTAGAAAAGACAAAACTCTTCCTTCATAGAGTTTACAGTCCAGTGAGAAGACAAACAACACCAATTAAAAAAAATTCTGCACCATTCAAACTGCCCATGTGCTATGCACAAAACAATCCCGAAACAGAACACTGGGCAGAGACCTATTTAGATAGAACAGTCTATAGAAATCTCTATAATTTAACCTCTGACCTAAAAAATGAAGGCATGGGAGGGTGTGGGGAAAGGATACCATGGGGAAAACTTTGAAAAGGTTTCAAAGACAAGATGGAATTTGTCCTCAACTTGTTGGAAGTCTAGAAAAAAGCACATATGTCTAGAATCCATTCAGCTGGAGCCAACCAATGCAAAGGCTCCTGGGCCAAGATAAGGATTTGGATTTTATTCTATGATTTGGGTGTCAACTGATTTGAGGCTTGGAAGTGTCATGGCCATATTTCCTTCTGTAGAAGAACATTCTGACATTGTACACAAGATAGTGGAAGAGGGGAAGTTTATTAAGAGGCTGGAGCTGAAGTCTGGGTGAGAGGAAATGGCAGCCTGAACTAGGGAGGATATGACAGAGATGAGGGAAATTGGACAGACTCAAAAAGGATTTTGTAGGTGGAACTGAAAAAACAGTGCTACAAGAAGTAAGTAATGGGAACAAAGAGGGACAAGTCAAGAATGACTTCTCAATTTCTATCTTCTTTCAATCATAGTTGATATTCAGTATTGTACTAGTTGTGGGTGTATGAGATAATGACTAGACATGTATATATCTGATGAAGTGACCCTCCAGTAAGTCCAGTGCCCACCTGGCACCACACATTGCTATTACAATGTTAGTGACTGTATTCCCTGTGCTTACTTTGCATGGCTGTGGCTATTTTGTAATTGCCAATCTGTACTTCTCAATCACTTCATCCAATTTCTGTCTTGAATTGATGAGTCTGTAATGACATTGACTTCATTGGAGAAGATCAGAGAATAAAAGATTTCAGGAGAAACTGAAGGTTCATGTTTAGAGGTGTTTAGTTAATGGTGCTTGCTATTTGCCCAAGAAGACATGACAAATATACAACTGGATATATGAAGTGTGAACAATGCAAGGAAAAGTCCAAATTAGAAATTGACTTTAAAATCCATGTTAATACATAAAGTCTTACAATAGATGGGATCACCTCATGGCAGTGTGCAGAGAAGAGAGGAGGTCTGATTTTGAGCTTAGGAGAATAGCAACATTAATAATTTTTCACTTCTTTTAGATATTTTAGCTTCATTGATTTTTTAAATAAATTATTTATTTAACCCTGTGAATATGCAATTTACTTTAAAACCAAATAAACCAAATATGTCTTTATTTGACTTCTATTAATTCAGAAATCATGATAATTAGGGTATTTCTGGTAAAGATTACTTTTGTATTATATAATACAAATAAGAAATATTTATCTTATGTAAGTATTTTAAGCCTCTTTTATAATATCTAGCATATAAAAATAATAGCATTTATTGAGGACTTACTTTTGTGCCACATACTATGCTATTTTTCATGATTGGTTTATTTCATTCTTACAATAATTTTATTAATAATGTAATTGCTATTATCCTGAGTATACAGATACAGGAATTGGCACAGGGAAATTAAGAAATATTACTTGTGATTGTCTGGCTAATATGAGAGAAATTGGAATTCAGTATATGATTTATAAATCCAGATTCCTACTTGAGGTAAATTTCAAGGTAGTTTCATATAACCCTTAAAACTTTCTGGTGAAGAAGGAAATGTTGAATGTAGACTTAAAAACTTCAAAGCTCACAAATGTTATGTAATTTGCCAAGTGTATGATGTGAGTGCTGAGGAGAATATTATCCACAGTGATGCTCTTTATCCACACTCAGTTGGGCAAAGACTTCGATGATATCAGAAAATAAGTGTGCTTGGAGGTACATCCAAGAAAGGCAATGGATTATGATTACATAACTGCTGCTTCACCCTACCTTTGTACTACTAGAAAATTCAAAGGCCTACCCAAGTACCTTGGTGGTATAAATAAAGATTTCCTCATAAGGATAAATACTTACATACCATGGTGTTCTAAAAAGCAAATAACTTCACTCTTAGCAATGGATGAAATGAGAAAAAAAGGATGGAAGAGAAGAAAAAGAAAAAGACTTGTACTTGTTTGATTGAAAGATTTATACATATTCCTTCCTTGTAATAATAACCCAACTTCATTTTTAGTTTCATACAACACAGTGTTTTCTTAAAGAGACATGAAAATGGACATTGTTCAACAATAAGAATCTCATCAAAAGTGTTATTTGGTCTGTTGCAGGCCAAATAACCAGCTGATGAATGAACTCTTCCAATCCCCATTATTTATTTAGGCATTGTGGAGATGAGTGATCCTTATTCCCTTTGAAGTGTCAGCTTCAAACAGTACCTTATTCTTAAAAAATACATTTACCTTAATCACAAAAAAAAAAATCAGTGGGTGAAATTTTGTAACACGCCTGGAAACCACTGGAAGCAACAACAAATTGGGAAATCCCTGGTGTAACTGCAGCCTGAATCACTCAGTTGTTTTTTGCTGTAGTGTAGACATGGCCTTTGGGGCCAGTGATAGATGAATGATGGAGTCAGCCTGATTCTTTACAAAATCCACACTTGAAGTGGCCGCCAAGGTCAAAAGATGAAGTTGGCTGGACCTCGGCACCTCATGTACTGTTCCTGTTCTTTCAGGGGCTCTGGGGAGGCCCTTCAGTGTGTGTGTGGTGGTGTGGGGGCTCAGGCTGAACACCAATCTACTCTTTTCCTACTCCCCCACTCAACACACACCATTATCTCATTTTCAGGATAAACTCATCTGTCTGGACACCGTGTCAAACA
Organism: Tonatia bakeri; assembly: GCA_004024845.1. Taxonomy (NCBI): domain Eukaryota; kingdom Metazoa; phylum Chordata; class Mammalia; order Chiroptera; family Phyllostomidae; genus Tonatia; species Tonatia bakeri. The sequence goes on from PVIA01008271.1 coordinate 17,937, forward strand.
AGTCACTCATGTTCAGTGCCAGGATAGAAAGCAACTTTATTTGGCTAAGTTAGTATAAATCTATTCAAAAATCCCACAGAACAAAAGCAGTCTGATTGAATCATTTCATTTCTTCTCAGTCTTATTTACTGGGAAGCATAATTTGGATCAAATGTGTATAAATAAGGAAATCTATGTTTGTGGTGACCTTCTCTGAATGGGCCCCATTCTTACAGAAAGTCCTTTATGCCAAAAGAAAGGGGGAAAGCCTGATAGGTTGGAGAGAGTAGTTCCTGGAGAAAGATGTGCTGACAGCCCTGAATGAACAGTTTTCCTCCCCCAGGGCTCCAAATCCAGCATGCCCCCAGGCTCAGGGAGCTCACTCACCAGAGTCCCAGAACAGCAGTCACATGCAACCAGGTGCTGGAAGTGATTAGAGAAGAGACCTCTTCCCTGAAAAAGCAGCCATTCACCTACCTACATGCAGGTTTTTTTTAAACTAGGGAGAAAAAGAAGTTTTAGCCTCCATGTTTAAATGTCTCTGATTTCTCTACCTACAGTGGCTTCCTCCAGTGTTCGGTTCATGATGGGCCAAATGGAGCCACCATATAGAAACCATAATGAGCTGTTGTTCAAGGGCAGACCAAAAGCCTGAAGTCTGTAATGAACTGGGATTGGGTGTTATCAAGATGTTTACCATGACAACAAAGAGGAGGGATGGGAATACAAACTCAATATCAGGGCCATTTCCCTGGATGGGGACAATTAAGTTCTGGATTCAAGTCCTATGTTATTGAAAAATCTGGGTGACACATAAGAAATCATTAAGATTATCTAAGCCTTAGTCCAAGGGAGCAAATTAGGTGGCTTCTTATTGAATCTAGGCTGCTGGCTTTTCACTTACTCCCTTATTTTAATTTTGTCTTACATGCTCTTTAACACATGGATTTGAATGCTTTAGCGCAGTAAAATCTTTCCTGTTCTCCATAGGCCCCACCACTTTCTTTTGAATTTCATCCCCTCCACCACACATTTGTTAAACAAATTCTTACTGAATGAGCACTATGTGTCAGTCACTATCAGACACTGAGCATTCCAACATCAAAAAGAGACAAAGTCTCTTGTCTCATGAAGCTCACACTCCAGAAAGGGAGGGCAGTATCAGACAATAATTACATTAAAAGGTAACATACCAGAGAATGAATATATTATGGGGGAGAAAGAACAGAATGACTCCTAGAGACAAGGGTTGCAACTGAAGACAGGGTTGTTCTGAGAAACTGACAGATACATAGACCCAAACACACATTAACCCTTTCCATAGCAAGCCTCAAACCCCTCTTCCATTCTAGCATCAGAAAATACCTAAAGCAAATCATCTTTCCGTAGGTCACAGGAACAGAATTTTTGTGTCTTATCAGTGTAGTCATATGGCACATAGGCCATCTGAAGTTCCCCACTGCTCAAGAACTTACCATGAAGGACACAGTTTTAGTGACGGAGAGATGGGAGTAGGATAGGCAAGGACCACTATCATATACTGATTTCCACTTGTTATTCATCATTGAGCTTTAACTCAACTGAGATTCCTCTATTGAAATGGCAAACTCGTAAAGAACTCAGATATAAAAATAACATATTCCCACTTATTCCCAAATAGTATCTAAATGCTGCCCATTCACAGGATGCTTTTTAGGAATCCTCAGACTTTCTCTAAGCTCTGCTTTAGAGTTTGGATAACAGGTCTCTCTAGCCACTTCAACTATAGGGATGCTCCAAGTGCTGCTCCTCCTGAGCCCTAGCCTATCCGACATCATTGCCCTGCACTCTGTGTCCTGGGAACGGTGTGGGTCTCTCCCTCCTTGTTTCCTTGACCAGTAACTCAATTTCAGTAGGTCTGCCTCCTTCTGATTTAGCTCTTCTTGGAGATGGTCCTTCAGCTAACTACTCCTTTGCTTCCCAGTGAGAAAATGGCACATGCCCCTGCATCCCAGGTCCCAGTGTTCTCATATTGTATCTAGTGAGGAATATGGGACGAAGTGCTAAGCACAGTTTAGCGCTCCTTCTCGTGCTCAAATTGCAGCAACACATCTCAGCATCTCAGCTGGCTTTTGCTCACTGAGATGTCCTTCAAATCATCTCACGAGTTTAATACCACCTCCTCATCCATCCTCCCCCTGATGTGATACAAACTGCATCTTAGACTCCCCCTCAGGGTGTGTGTTTCTCACATCAGCCTTCATGATAGACCCTACCCCAAGCACAGTGCCACGGATGGCTGTGCAGTTTACGAGGTACGTTTGTGCATGTTGCATCCCTCACAAAGGCATCTAACTAACAAGGGGGCCAGTGAAAGTAGAATCCTAGCTCTCCACTCGCTGCCCAAGCTCTGCGCCATGTGCTCAGAGATGTCATACTGTAATTTGCGTGAAGACACCCAAATGGCCAACAGTAGCACTGTCCACTAATTGGAATCACTAAATTCTGATTAATTTTCCTCTTAGAATTTTCCATATTTTATTTTTATGATTTTATTGGGTTGCTTTCTTATTTATTTGCATGCCTATTTAAATCCCCTGCAAGCAAATTAAAAATAGGCCCTGTGTGTGTTTTATTCACTATTGTTGCAGAACGGTCACCAGGGTGATGATGTTTGAGGGGAAAATTCCAGCAGACATGGCCAGACTCCTGCGATGAAGGAAATGTGTGGCTCAATGACGGCTCCACAGAGGAGGAGGCACAGAGCCGATAGCTGGTGAGAGGAGCCAGTTTCCTAGACCTTGCCGTTGTCATGAGGATACAAAGCTGCCAATGATACTGTTTGAACAAAAAATAAGTATCTCCTTAAAACAACTGCTAAGTATTACAGTACAATGTGCTCTTATTTATCAAATCCAAAAAAAATCTTGTTCTTTATCACCACGAACCCCTTACCCAACTTCCCCACAGAGCCTCAGATGCCCTGCCACAATGTTGTCAGGGATCCCTGTCACCCACCCCATGCTGCAGTGAGGCCTCCCAGTGGTTTCTTTCTCGGATGCTGTGGTTTGAGTCCCCTCACTTTGAAACTAGAGCCACTGCAGCAAAGGGAAAAAAAGAAAAAAGCAGGGTCCTTGTTAAGACCTTGTTTGAGATCACCTCTCTTACACCCCACTTCCCGAGCCTTCCTTCAGAGCTCTTCTACACCAATCTCATGTTGGCCAAAGAACCAATAACAAACATGAACCTGCAACAAGAAAATGAGTGAGTTCTGGAGAGCTAACGTGGAGTACAGTTAGTGATTATAGTCAAGAATACTGTGTTATATGTACTTCAGAGTTGCTAAGAGACTAGTGGTTCTCACTACAAAAAAGTAATAATTATGTATCGTGATAGAGGTGTTGACTAACTCTATGATGGCAACCAAAATGCAGTATATAAATGTATCAAGTCAACACATTGAGCACCTTAAACTTACATAATGTTATATGTCAACCACATCTCAAAAAAAAAAAAAAATATGCTGTTATTTCATCAACACCCCAGGTGGGGTGAGGCATATTGCAGATAACTTTCCATATTATTTGCTATTAAAGAAACTTTACACTCTTTAACCCTCATTTATTTAGGGCCTGGACCATTATAGGCACTCAAGAAATGTTTGTTGAGTGAATAGAATGTGACAGGTTTATACCCAGGCATGTTGTAAGCCACACTCTGTTGTTCAGAGCTCAGTCACAGAGCCACATTAAGTGCAAGGGATGTTGAAAATGTAATCTAGCTATACTCCAAGGAGAAAGAAGACATAGATTTGGTGAAGAGGTAGCTAGTCTTTGTCACATCCATGCCTCCCAGATTTCACCAAAAATCTAACTGAAACTGATTTAACTCTATTTAACCATCTTGTTGCATCTGAAAAGGAGCCATATACATAAAAAATGTCATCCAAGAAACTGAAATTTCTTAAGCTGTGTAAGGAAAACTATATATAGGTCACCCAAGCTGGGAAAACTATTCCTCTGTCTCCTGAAGAAAAACTGGTGAAGATACATGATTAAGTCTTGAGGCACTAAAGGAAAAGGTAGACAAAGATAAGTGGCTCTGGACTGAAAATAAATTAAAAAATGTAGTTTCAAAAGTTGAAAATAAAGAAATGGCATAAAAGTAACGCTATCAACATGCTGTCGTCATCTGACGCAGACACAACAAAACACAGGGGTGGGCAAAAGTAGGTTTACAGTTGTCCGTACGGAGAAAGTCGTGCAGGTTATGACTGTTACAAGAGCGTTGTTAACTCTGTGCTTTGTGTGCTCACAACTGTAAACCTGCTTTGCCCACCCCTGTGTTGTTAAGATCCATGTGTTTTGCAAAAACACTTAATGACTCTAGAAAGCAGCATGGAAATTATGTCATTTTCTTAAGCTGTCTCCAGTTATGGATCTGACCACGGACTGGCACATTGTAAGCATGGAAAATAAGACAAAATAAAGAATCATGACTTATAAAAATAGTCATTGTGAAAAATGACAAATGAGTCAAGCGGAAAAGTTAAACTCAAAGCCCAGTGATGGGATCATGGGGCAGCCTAGTCTGGCTCCCGTACTCCCCAGGCTCTCCCAGCAGAAACACGTGATACAGAACACCAAGCTTTCAGTGGGGTGCTGAGTTGAGAAATTATTCTGTAGTAAGAATCAAGCCGGAAACCTCAAGGATGAGAGATTATAAAGTAGGAAATCGCAAAATGGTGTGCAGAGAGCACTGGCTCAGGAGTCAAGAAACACAGATTCCAGCCCCTTGTCCTGCTTGTATAATGTGAGCATAACACACACCCTCTCCTTTCACAATCCAAGAAAAAGTTGCAACCTTCTCTGAGCCCTCAGAATCTAGAGTTAACTACCTTAAATGAATAAATGGATCTAGTCATTGTTGGTTTGTGTGATGTCATCATTGCAATCCTTTTTAAAAAAATGCTCTTGTTCAAATGTATTACAGAATGTTCAGAAGTTTTGAACACAGGGCACAGGGCAGAGTTCAGTTTGGAAACAACCTTAAGAAAATAACATGTAAATATTTGTTATTTACCCTAATAGGAACAATAAAATGAGGATAACATACACTGGTAAAACTTAAAGAAAATCTTTGTCCTGATAGACTTATCACAGTTGTTCTGAGATGTATCTAACTGAAGTAAAATAGTTTATTTTTGGCATTATGTTAACAATTTTGTTCATAATGACTTCAGCAAAGAGCCTCTCAGCAGCAAATGTCTTGAAATTATTATTTTTAAAAAAGAAAAAACTAGATAGAGGACAATTAATTCCTTTAGGGAAATTCCTAGTTACTCCTCAAACCAGGTAAATGAAATAGATCAAATGTGAAATGTTGAGATTATGCTTTGTATCTTTGAGAAAAAACACAGATTACATACAATACAAAAAGAGAGGACTCAAATGAGCAAGAATGAAATCTCAGCAGAAAGTCTCAGAACAGGAAAATGACAATTTTCTGCATCTGTGTAAAGGGTCCACAACAGAGGAGAGTTTCACTTAAGCTGAGGTGTGTAAACACCTGGGTTCTGCTCTTGCTTTCTTTTCATAATGGATGTGTCACCTTGGGCCATTTAACTACGCTGTTCCTCAGCTTCCTTATTTGTAAAGTTAAGAAAATACCTTCCTATACTACAGATCCTTTGTTAGAACCAAATATGAACTTATGAGTGCTTTGTAATTCTCATTCAGGGTGAAGCCTCTTCTCCTTGATCCACACAGTGTTTACAAAAAAAAGTAATTAAAATAAGTTAAAAATTAGGATATTTTATATTAAATTTAGATGTTAGGCTTTTCTTAAAAAGGAAACATTCTGGCAACACTGACTCATATTCCTGTAGAACAGAGTTGTCTGGAAATGAGAACCAGTGGCTCCCTTGGAGAAAGACATGCTTCAGTTTCTTGAGCCCCTACCATTCCCTCTTATCCTCTTGGGGAACCATTTTACATGTCCCTGTAACATGGGGTATTAAGTTTACCTGACACCCCCAAAACAAGGGGAAGATTAGGTATTATAACCAATAGTTAGTAGATATCTAGTGAGAATGGGTTAGTGCACAGTTCTGTCTTGATATTCTTTTTAGTATATTTTTTATTGAACTTATCGGGGTTACATTGGTTAACAAAATTATATAGGTTTCAAGTGTACAATTCTATAATACATTTGTATGTTGTATATTGTGCTCACCACCCAGAGTTAAGTCTCCTTCCATCACTATTTATGCCCCCTTTACACTCTTCTACCTCCTCCCACCCGCCACCCCCCTGACCCCACTTTCCCTCTGGCAATCACCATACTGTTGTCTGTGTCTATGAGTTTTTTTCTTTTTTGCTTAATCCCTTTACCTACTTCACCCAGTCCCCCAACGCCACCCCCCACCCCAACAGTTGTCAATCTGTTCTCTGTTTCTGTGATTCTGTATCTATTCTGTTTGTTAGTTGTTCTCTTCATTATATTCCACATGTAAGTGAAATCATATGGTCTTTCTCTGACTGACTTATTTCACATAATATTTCAAAATCCATCCATGCTGTGTGGCTTGATATTCTATATTGATCACTTTACTGAAGAGGTTCTTATTGGCCATGAATAAAACAATCTGACCCAAATCTCTGAATCAGTGCCATTCCTCCTCCTTTCAAACTTCTGCTGCCATAGAATTATTCTATCTGACCATGTTCAAATGTTCACAGCCACTATATTCATCTGGAATGCCACTGACTGTATTAGATTTTAATCCTGGGATTGTTGAAGGATTATAAAAAGACAATCCATAGCCCTTATGCTATAAAACAGGAAACAGGAGTATGTAAAAAAAACCATACTTTTTAGAATTTAGTTACTCAGGCTACCAAACAATATTAGGAGACAGATGACTTTGCTAATAAGCATTGCAAACACTTTCCTAAATTTAACTGCAATTGTCTTTAGGGAGAAAATGTCAAAATTTGAAGAATACACACTATGTAATTGGAAAAGTTTAAATTCATATTAAAAATACTTAAAGCAACCATTAAATTTCAATCAATAAGAACTCTTAGCTTTGGAATATTAAAAATCATTAGGCATTGTTCTATGCAATCTAATCCCTAAAGAAAAACTTTTTTTCAATCTTCAAATAATGTTTTGATCTTGAACACAGAAATTAATTTTTCTTCAGTACCCAAGCCAAAGCCTTTCAACTGCTTCAATGGCCAGAAGACATGAGGCTGCTCAGACTGCAGACGAGAAGATGCCAGCCAAGACCAGGATTGTCACTTGGAAGCATTTTAGATCTGAGAACAGAATTTAGCTGCCCCACCTCTTTCCTAGTGGGGAGGACCATGGCAGTTCCAAGTTGCCCGAAGTGAAGGAGAGGTCTGAAGTCACAGCATAAAAACATTTACCCACCACAGAGCTTCTTGCAGAATTGAGGTCAATCCTCTCAAACCCTGCCACTGCTTTTTTGATTAAGGTTATGCAATAGTCCAAATTCTTTGTTGTCGCTTCAACAATCTTCACAGTATCTTTACCAGGTGTAGTTTCCGTCTCAAAGAACCCCTTTCTTTGCTCATCCATAAGAAGCAACTCCTCATCCACTCGAGTTTTATCATGAGATTACAACAACTCAGTGATGTCTTCAAGTTTCACTTTCTACTTCTCCTGCTCCTTCAGCCATACCTGCAGTTACGTCCTCCACTGAGGTCTTGTTTGTGTTGGTACAATATTTTGACCTCTTGCCATGAATTGCAAAGATACTAAATGGAATCTGGAATGGTGAATCCTTTCCTGAAGGTTTTCAATTTACTTTGCCCAGATCCACCACAAGAATCATTATCTATTGCAGCTATAGTCTTACAAAATGTATTTCTTAAATTATAAGACAAAAATTCAGTATCTGTGAAGCACAATAAAGTGAAAGAAAGGAAGGAAGGAAGGAAGGAAGGAAGGAAGGAAGGAAGGAAGGAAGGAAGGAAGGAAGGAAGAGGGAGGGAGAGAGTAAGGAAGAAAAAGAAAGAAAGGGAAAGAGGTAGAAAGCTCTGGGATGAAGGAGGCCCTGGATGAGATGCCCTAGCAGGTCAGGGAGGCAGACAGGCAAGAATTCCCAGGAGAAACATTCATCAAGGATGTGCAGGTCCTCTCTGACTACAAGTAAGATAGAGTTCTTCTAGCTTATGGGACCAAATGGAATCAAGTAAAGTTAAAAAAAGAATCTATATATACACATTATATATATACACATTATATATATAATGTTATATATATATATAAACTTCACACACACACATGCAGATAATCTCAGTTCTCAAGCTTCCAATTGTCAGTCTTTTCATATGAGTCAGGCTCTGCAACAACACAGAGGACCTACCAGCTGTGCTGGCCTCTCTGCCTCTAATACCACTTCCTACCAGAGCAGCTATTGAGGAGAAGCAGCAGTGAGCAGCCCAGCCCGTTTTTGCAAGTGGATACAGCAGGCTTCCCCTGGTCCCTGCTCCTCTTGCATTGTCAAATGATGAACCCAAGGGCTCCATTTTCTGTTCTTAATTTTAAAGTCTGTTTGTCTGCAAAGAACAGCTCCTCTTCAGACTCCCTGTACCCTGCCAAACAAGTCAGGAGAGACATCACTGCAGTCCCCAGGATTTCTCCTGGCTTTCCTTACTTAGGTCTGCTGCCTGCCTGGCTCTCAGTTTGTTGCTCCATTGATTGGTAGATTTAGTAATAAGGAAGCTTTTCTGACTGTATATAACCTGAACTTGTTTTGTTCCTCAAGAGAAACCCACAAAGAAATACAAAACCTCTCCCTCTACCACTAATGTGTACTCAGCCAAATGCAAAAATACAAGATACAGATTAGCAGGAGGAAAGAGGCAGCAAAGAAACAAACGGCCCCTGGGTTCATTTTGTAGCACACACAATAGTTCTTAAAATGTGGGCATCTTGGATGCCTCTAAAGACACCAAGGAAAACCATGAGCTCTCTTCCTACAAAAAAGCACAATACTGGGCATTTAATAATTCTCCAAAGCCATTCATGGACTTTAAAAGTTACATGGACTTTAAAAGTTACCTTTTAAAAAAAGGTAACACATCAGTCCACATAAGCATAGATTTTTGGCTACACATGCTGCCTAGAATTTCAGCCTGGAATCAGAGGAGACAAAGGAATGGGGTGTGGAGCTGAACAATTCGAGCCAATGTCTTGCCCTCTCTGCGATTCGGTTTTCCTACTAGGTAACCAGAGGACTGCCAAACTGTCGTTCCATTGTAATAATCCCCAATCCTAGAATCTCACCACTCTCTAGTGACCACATCCTGGTCATAGAATGATTTACCTTCTGTCACTCAGTAATCAGCAAACTACACTGACGAAGTGTACTGCATATATTTTAGCTTTGAAAGATTTTGCTTCTGATATAGTTTCTTAAAACAATAATGGTATTATAGAAGCTTAATTTGTCAGTAAATTGACATTAAATTGTTTTCTCAGCTGTGTTAAGTGACAAGAATCAGTTCTACATGTTTATCACGTGGACTGTGATTTACGATTCCTGAAATAAACTAGGTATTTCTTTCACTGGAATACATTTTTAAAATTTTTCTGAGGCTATCTATAGGGGAAAATGTATTACTCCCTCAAAAGTTTCCTTAAATGACTATATCAAAGTAGGAATGAAATTTTCAAATATACTCTCTCATGCTAGTCCAAAATTGTTATTTCCAGTTGTAGCAAATAAAACGAAGAGCATCAAACATATAAGCCTACATATATAGACTCAGCTGTCAAAACTGGCCAAGCTGCTAGAAAATGCTGAGAGCCAAAAATACATTGTCTTTCTGTGTGAACATATTTTAGATAACCTTAATTGCAAAGGAAATTAGATCAGAGTCTGATTCTGTGAGAAAAGGCAGAACTGGGTCCAAATTTCCCCATGCAGTGGGATGTGGGATGTGTTCCCAGACTCAACAATCCCTAGACTTCCAATCGGTAACTCACCATAGTCTCCTGCAGGACATATTCAATCCAGTGTCATGACCACCAGCAAGGATGACAACATATGACTCATCCACTACAAAGTGAAGCAGGAGGCTTGGTGAAGTCCGAAGCCTAAAGGAGTAGAATATTCCTGGTCTCTCTCAAGAAAACCCTTTTTGGGATTTCGGGGGAGAGGGGGAGGGGTTTATAGGATCAAAGTTAAAGGACACATGGATAAAAGCTAGGGGGAGGGTGGTAATGGGAGGGAGGTAGGGAGGGGGGGTGGGAGGGCTTGATTGGGAGGGAGGTGGGGGGGTGGGAGGGCTTGATTGGGAGTAAGGGGGAGAAAACTGTACTTGAACATTCATTTAAATAAAAAAAAAATTTAATAAACTTAAAAAAAAAAAAAGAAAGAAAACCCTTTTCACTGGATTTTCAGAAGTTTCTCCCGGCCTAAGAGAGAGGACTATATCGTGTTTTCTGAAGAGAGACATTTGAGTAATTTGGCTAGTAATGCATGTAGCAATTGAAAATAGATACTGGGAGCAGAGATGTTGCCACCATTAAAAAAATAAACCCTTACCACTACCTGTGGAAAAGGGAAGATTTTTGTCTGGGGCAGGGGGAAGAGTTGAAAATTGTTTCCAGAAACAGTCTATACATGTAACACTTTATGAAGATGTCCTGTGTCCCATAGCATAATGCTTGTATTGATTAACACAAGGGAATCACGAGGTTGAAAAAGAAGTGTTCATCTTTGGGTTGTTTCTAAACATACAGCTAAAATCTATTTGAGTCGGAGTTTCAGTTATTCTGCTGGTAGAATTGAAGGCAGATGTTCTCACCTCACATGTAAACATATAGTAGATTGTCAATAAAGGTTTGCTGAATGAACGGTGAAAACCCAAACCTATTCTATTTGTCCAAGTTACACCTTTGTGATGCCTGCAATCTCTGACTGCAGTCAAGGAGCAAGATGCTAATCGACAAACTCTGAACAACTCAGACCCATGGGAAGATTTCCAAAACCTTACACATGATGGAAATTGGGGGTAGCAAGTAGACCTTTGAAATGTCTCACAGTCATTTGCATCATCTATGGCATTTTATAAGTGATAGCATGAAAAAATACACACATTCAGAGTTATTTGGGTTGAGAAGCCATCACTTCCTATTAAAGAAAATACAGTAACAGTAGCTATAAATTAATGAGTACCTACCAATAAAGAATTGTCAATTAGCCTGAGAACCTAATAATTATTTGATTAATCATAATGGTTTATATTTATTGAGTCCTCACATTGAAATAAAGTGCCAAGTAATATTCATACATTATAATTTAACTCTTATATATATTCTGTGAGGTAGGTATTATTATTCCCAGTTTATATATGAGGAAATTGAATCCAAAAGGGGTTAAGTAATTTCCCTAAACTTATACAACCTGTAAGTAACTGAGCTGTGATACTAGCCAAGACCAGTAAACTAAAAAGACAATTCAAGTACAGGGTCTGGCACAAACTACACCCCTTTTTTATTACATAAAAATATTTTATAACAAATGATAAGCATGTAATTCTGTAACACAATAATATCATACTCAAGCATACCATATGATATTTTAGGTAAAATGTTCAAATTAAAACATAAATTATTACACCCATATTATTACCCTACCAGCCACACTCAAGCACGTGTTACTTCAGCCAGATCCTGTATTTTCCCCCAGTAGAGTCATTTGAGAGACCTTAAAAGAGAAATATAATTTAGACATTCAGAGATGAAAAGGAAGAAAGTCATTCCAGGCAGAGGGAATGGCTGTTACCTCAGCATGAGCCCAGCCCAGAAGAATGGGAGACAGACCTACAACCATCAGTGTTGAAAATCATAACCACATGTATCCATGTATATGACTTTTAGCCTCTGTTCAAAAAAAGAGTACACACATCTCTAGGTAGAATTAGATAGATATTATAGCTTTTAATTGCCATTTGCTTTGGATAACCAATTTTTGTCCTCAGTTTTCCCAAGGCCAAGGCTGAGAAGCAATCACACTGAGCTATGATGAAACAAACACTCCAAGAAGAATTAAGCAGATAACATGGGAAGAACATTTGATTAGAAAACACAAAGGGGCCCCGATGTGCCCCAAGAGACTTGAAAGAAATAAGAAGTCCCCATGAGGCATAGCATAAAATTGACAGAAGTTTACCAAGATTATGAAGCTCAGAACCACAATATCAACAGTGAGAACACAGTGTTGAACCATTTGCTCCTCTTAAGACAAATAGAGCAGTTAGACTAAGGTTGGCATATCAAGAAGGAAATTCACCACCCACAAGAAAACTGCAGACAGGCCATTTATGACTAAGACAGAACTCGTGGATCATATACAAGAAATCATGAGACACACCCAAAAGTTCAATACCTCAAATGATTACAGATTTTCATGTAGAAATGGCATGTTCTGGATTTAACTACTCATATCTTTAGAATTGCCCATCATAACAGGCTTTGAGTTGGGTGAGAGTCATTTTCTTAGGTAGTCTGGTCAGGTCAATCCTTTTGACCAAAAATCAGATGATTGTTCTTTAAAAAAAAAAAACACACTGCCTTCCCAGAAATTCTTGCCCAACAGAAACTAAGAAACTAACACAGATTAAGGTATAGATACCTTCCAGCCATCTGTGTAAATTGTGAAATTTTGTCTGGGTCCCCTAAAATAGGAGCCTTCATCCTCTGAGAGAGTAACAGAAAAAGCCTCTGTCTATTCCACTCCTTCTTCCTCAAGGAAAGAGGATTGGTGGGCCTGGCTGACCGATGTCTAGCTCTGCAGCCTTTTCTATTTTGAAATCTACCTGTTCATGGAATTAGTGCACTGGGTTCTGGCCTTTCACCCCAGAAACGGAAAGCACATGGGGTATGGCTCACTTATAGAAGCTTTCCTTTCTGTGACTAATCTACTGGAGCTTCCTGACTACTATAAAGTGGTGATTCTGCTTGTCTTCTCTGCAGAACCAATTCCATTTGCCAGCTTAACCCAATGTCTAGAATTAGGAGGCAGCAGTGTTAGAAGGCCCTGTTGCCTTAGTGAATCCAGCAAACATTCTACACTATAGCTCAATCAATTATAAAGTTATTTTTTTACCTTGATCTCTGTGACTCCTGTACCTTTTTATTAATTTGTTCTAAACACAGAGAGGGTAGTCAGAACAAGAATTAATTATCACTCTTCCCCTAAAACTTATCCAACACAAAGATTCAAAGTTAAACCCTAGCAAACTGAAAAAGTCAGGCAATGGGAATGTCCTTTGGGTTTTTCTGTTAATACTTGGATCCCTACCGTGGCACTGCCTCTCCTGCCTCTGTGATCTCAAGCAATACACTTACTTCTCTAAAACTCCCTGTTCTTATCTATAAAAAAGGAGATAATAGTTTCTGCATTAAAGGTTGACTTAATTGAGCTAAACACAATTAAGTGTGCTTAATTAATTCAGGGACCTAATTGAGCTAAGCAGAGTGGCTGACACATATTAAGTGCTAGGCACCTACTATTAACAGAATGTGGTTGTTGTCTGAACAGAGGAAAACTTGTCATTAGTTATCTGACTGTCTCAACCCCCAGGGGTAGAAGAGATTAAGAATGGGCATTAGAAGCACATTGAACACAAAAAGAAATCAATTTTTAAAATTGTTCTCAGCAATTCAACAATTGACCGTTAAGAGATGACCACATCATGCCAAAGAGAAACATTCATTCATTCATTATTTCACAAATGTTTCTGGAGATCTGACACCGTAAGGACCTTTTTTGACCCTTCCATTAATTACTTATAATGCACAGATTTTCTTAGTTTCTTTTATAATGTTATTATTATTTATTCCACTTATGTGTAGTTGGTATACAATATTGTATTAGTTTCAGGCATACAATAGAATGACTCAACATTAACATACCTTACAACATGATCACCACACTAGGTCTAGTAATCGTGTCACCTTTTTTTCACAATATTAGTGACTATATTCCCCTTCACCTTTTTCACCCCCCCCCCCCACAACCTTACCCCTCTCCCCTCTGGCAACCACAAGTTTGATCTCTGTTTCTGAGTCTATTTTTGTTTTGCTTATTTGCTTGTTTTGTTAACAAGTATGCATAAAGAGTATGGTTTTAACATTATTTTAGACTCATTGATATAGTTACAGCCTGATATTTAATCTAAAAGAGTTGATTCAATGAAGCAGATCAAATTCATTCATTCATCAAGTGATTATTAAGTTATAGGTCAATACAACAAGGACCAGGAAAGGTATGCCAGCAAAATGGAATGGTTAGAGTTCACCATTACTTCTCTGGCTCAATGTCTGATCACTGGATGATCAGCACCAGCTCTCCCATGGCTTAGCAACAGCAGCTTCTATACAACAGCACAGTATTCTTAACCTTTGCAATTGGTTCCTGTAGGAGGTTGTCACTATTTTCAATTTCTTCTTTAGCAGCCATAGCCAGTGCAGGGGTTGGAATGATTGACAGACTTTCTTGGAGTCAGAAAAAAAGTGTAACGCGTATTCTGTGCAAGACAATGTGTTAGATAAATGATATATTACAAGTTTAAAAGAGCATTTCACCAATGGATGGATCTCCTTAAAAGATCATTCTCTCAATGTGACTGCAGATTGAGTTGGTAGGAAGAAGGAAGGAATGAAATCAGAACAATGATGTTATGGGATTTGCCTAGTTGGTCCCCATATTCTCAGCAAGAGACCCCCATTGAAGAACCACATATGGGCATAAGTCCCATGATGTAAGTCTGGAATAGTAAGCTTACAAAGCCACACAGAGGGAACTTGACTGCTAAGTTGGAAACTACATGGAAGGAACATCTGACTGAGAGAGATAAAAAACAAATTTAAGAATGAGGTTATGCTCTGCTTAATATAAACTATTTCCATTATAAAAAGTGATCTTAAAAAAACAACTCTCCCATGGCATAGCAGAAACTGTAGAAGGTATTCCAGGAGAGAAGGCATCACCCAGAGACCCCTGCAGAGCCCCAAAAGTGTGACTCCCACAGCACCTGCTGTCATGGTATGTGTGACAGCAATGAGAACACAAGTCAACGGAGGAATGGAAATGTGTTGCTAGATGTAGCTGAGGTAGAAATCTTAGAAGGATTGAACTGTAAATAATCATGGATGAAAAGAAATAAAACCCTCTGCAGTTAATATACGCTCAGCCCCCAAACAAAAGTGACCAGCCTGCACTCATGTTATCATGGACAAGTGGGGCAACATCAGTCACAGGGAGTGATGGACACAGAGCCCTGGGGATGAAAAGGAAGGGAACCCATACTAGATCTAGGACCAGTGGCCCCAGCTGAGGGCTCCCCAAATGCTCAGGACTTTCACAGGCCCATGCAATAGAGCAGGCAGCACCACAGCTACCTTTCATTCAAGGTTACAGTAAGACACAGGCACAGTCTCTTGAAAGTAGATCTGAGATTTTAAAGCATATACACTGCAGACTGATCCAAACCAGATTTACCCAATTTACTGCAACTGCCAAGGGCAATCATTTCTATCAAGCTATCTGTGTCCATTCTGGAAATGTTTCAATTTCGTCCATCTTTCCTTTTCCCTAGTAAATGTTTTATGTGAAAGGCTCAGGGGTTTTTTGCTCTACTTTTTAGGCAACAAATTCTGTCTTTGGTAAATTAACTCATGACAGTTTTCTGATCTCTGCACTTCCTTACTCAGGTTTATGCAGGAAGAGGAGCAGAATAAATGTGTCTCCCTTCCTCTCATGCCCTCGTTGTCATTGGTCTGACCCACATTCTTTGTGTCCTCAACTCAATTTACAATTAGTGTGTGTATACCGTAAATTAGTACTCCCTTAAGTGTGGTCGACCAAATTGTTCTTTTCTCCTGCTCAAAACTTTCCAGTGGCTTCCCTTCTCATAAAAAGTAATAATAATAATAATAATCCAAATCCTTACTATAGCATCAAAGTCCCCCAGGACTTAGCCCTCCCTTTGCTTCCACCACTCTGATCACCACTGGACTCCTTGCCTTTCCTCCAGCAAGCATGGTCCTTTGGCCCTTACACTTATTGGCCCACTGCCTGGAATGATCTGCCCAGATCATTTCATTTGCTTTATGCTCACTTGTTTATTTTATCTGGGCTCTGCTCAAAAGTCATCTTATCAAAAAGATCTTCCTTGACTATTACTCTATATTAAGTAGCATTCTACCCTAATCATATCCTTACCACTTGATATAGTATTTATTTATTTATTTATTTATTTATTTATTTATTTATGTCTTTATTGTCTCTCTCTGCCCAGGGTTATAACTGTTTGGATCATAATTGGTCATATCACAGAGTCTGCACATAGTAGCTGCTTAATAAAATTTGTTGAATTAATAGAATGAAAGGTATCCCATTCTTCCTTCTCTGTACATGGTACTTGACTCACTACTGCTATTCCTATAAATCACAAGCTGGGCAATCTACTTCCCCCTTTCACCTGCCCCCATAGGAGGACAGGCTAGGGGAAAACTGTCTGCCTTTGGCCTTATTCAAAAATCTCACCAGAGGGCTCCTGTGCTATCCTTGCCTCCAGGATCAGGCACACTCTCTCTCTGCCCAGATCATCAGAGAATCCCCTTGCTGTCCGGTCCCTCTCCCAGGGACACTCCTCCCTGTGCCTGTGCCTGAGAATAAAAGTGTGGATTACTTGGGATCACTAGCCCTTGTGTGGTGTGTAAGGATGTGTAATACCTGAACCTGAAGTGGAGGGAAGGGCACACCCAGGAAGCAAATCGACTTAAATGTAACACTGTGCCACACTCACTGGGCCCCCTCAGGTGAAGAACCAGAAGATTCCTCCCTCCCACTTATGGCCCTGATTGGGATCACCTTTCCTGAACCTTCCTCAATCTTGACTTGCTATTGCTTTCGATCTTCAGAGAGGATGCTGGCTTCACTCTCTTCCTCTCAGCAAAGGAGTGAGTTCTACTTCAGTTCTGTGGCCAGTGACCACATGTGGTAGACACTGTCCAGGGCTTCAGTTTGCCTGGCACATGTTTTTGCCCTAAAGAGAAATTTCCTATAAGGGGACAGGTGGGAATCTACGCTTCCATAAACAGTATATATTTCCAGCCCGCAGTTCATGTTTAGTCATTCTCAGTTCACTGCATTATTTCTATATTGTTTCCAAAACTAGTGGGCCCCTCCAGGTATTTCAGGGTCATGACTCAATTATCCACAGTTGCCAGGTAGGTCTCATACACATGAGCAGTGACTGGGTATAACATGTAGAGCTTGTTGAGCCTGGGGCCCATAAAGAGCACCAAACTTGACTAAGGCCTTTCAAATTCAAGTTAACATTGTTCTATGCCAACCCAACAAAACAGATCTTAGGTTAGATTCCATTCATAGGCTACTAGAGTATAACCCCTGAGGTATGGTTAAGGAAAGTTACCTGAATATGGTGGAATAAACTAACTATTTTGACTAAGGCAGTGTCTCTAAACCTTGACCACATACAATCATCTGAAAACTTTCCAAAAATTGCTGACACCAGAGTTTCATCTCTAGGCATTCCTGATGGAATTGTTGAGGCACAGCCTGGGCATCAGACACTTCAAAAGGTCCCGAATGATTCTAATGTGACCTGAAGAAGCACCAGCCCTTCCAAGTGACCTTTTAATGAAACTTACTGTGTCACCGGAGGACAGCTGAAGTCTGCACATACAAGTTGAAGGCCACAGGTACAAGACTTTCCCCAAAGAAGCAACATTTTAAAAAATAGGGTGTAATAAACTCTGGAAGAAAATCCAGTTGGTCATAAGAGAAACATAAACAGCAAATATTTGGGAGACAAGAGATTTCCCAGGAATGCAGAACATTACTAAATTTTTAATACAACAGCCAATTTCTAGCCAAAAGTTTCCCCAGCAGTACCTTACCAGAATGAAGTGCTTCAAAAGCACACAATGCACAAGGGCTTGTTGCTCATCCAGAGGAACTGGTATCATTTCAGGAAGAACAACTCATCCCTAAGGGTCTGGGCAACGTTTCTGGGAGATCTTAACATTAGAAGAAACTGTGTTTTCTTTAGAAGATTCGTGGGCATATGTACTGGAAGGTTCCTTTTAATCCAAGCCCATGGGTCTACCCACAGATGTTGCAAGCATCAACCCCCTCACTGCCTTGTGGTGAAAATGATGAAACTGGAATTTTTCAACAGCCCAAGGATAAGGAAACGGTGCTCCTCTAGTGGAGTTGCGGGATGTCAGTTTTTATGAGTTCACTTCTGTGTTTACCTACGAGCCACATTCTTTGCAAAACAAAACCAACTCTGATTTGTAAGAATGTCTTCCGTAAATACTCAGGACTTCGCATTCCTGAATATTGCTACATTGAGATTCCTGGATCCCTTAACTGTGGGTATTGTATACCGTAGTGTCTTTTCAATCAAGTGAACCTCCTCCAAAAGTGAGGTGCCCTAAGCACGCAGCTGTCCTCGAATGATGGTCCTGGAAAGAAATGGGACATCATTCCTTATAATGATGGGAATCACTACCACGCATGAACCCACTCAGGAAAATGATCATGAAAGGTCTTGTCATTTCAAATAAGGTTAAATAGGATGTCCCACAGTGTGCTTTGTGAAATGTTCTCAAAATAAGAAATGTGTGGGAAAATAAATTTAGGAAAGGTGTGTAACATACCTCTGTTTTGTCGATTCGCAATGCTCATTAGAATGACAAAGTTTCTGAATAGAACCTTTTGAGAATATATGAGAAATATTGAGAAATAGAACCTTATATTTCTCAAACAAGAATCCCAGAATTCATGTTTTTTGAGTCTCATTAAGTATACCATTCCATGGAATTAGTGGGTGTCAGAGGGGAGAGCCTTTGACACATGCATATTTAGTGCAGAAGACTGGGCTCAGCAGCAGAAAGGGGAGGATCTGGCCCCGTATTGGATGTGACTCGTTGTGTGACCTTGAGCAAACTGCTTAAGTTCTGTTTTCGGTTTGCAGAAACATTAAGTGAAGGAATTTTGGCTCCAAGTTCTAGCCTGGACCTTGGAAATTTCTGGGTTTCGATCATTTCTCTACCACTCAATGTTATTTCAGATCCACAACCGCTTATCCACAATTTCAAAATACATAAAAGCTCTGAGAAAAACAAAAGATTTTTGTAACTTAGTGCCTAAACCCAGTTCAAACTAATGGAGCCTGCTGATACATTTTTCCCCACTGAGAATAATTGCTCATCTGACTGGCTGCAAAACTGTCAATACATGTGATTATACTAACAGTTGTAGCTATTATATAATCTTTTGCCTCATACCACCTTCCTAAAATCTGGAAAAGTCTGAATTCTAAAACATATCTGTCCCTCAGTTTCAGATAGAAACTATGGACCTACATAAACACTTTTATCATGCTCTTCAGGCATTGTTCTCCATGCTTTACAAATATTAGCCCATCATTCCTCATAATAACCTCAGGAGGTAGAAACCGGTGTTATTCCTATTTTCAGATGTGAACACCAAGGACAGAAAGGACAAATGACTTGCTCAGAGCAACACAGGTAACAAATGATGGAGCCAGGATTCAAATCCTAGTGATTTGTCTCCATAGTCCAACTCTCTGACCTCAATGCTGGTCTGTAAGAGTTTATGAGTCCAATATAAACAAACTTTGATTTCTTCATCTACAAAATGGTATTAAGAACAACTACCCTTCAGGAAAAACTTATGGGCAACCTTCAGTGGCTTTTTTGCAAAGGAGAATCTGTTAAGTAATCAGTACCTTCCCTCTGATATTTTATGAGCCGTAGCCAGGACTGCAAGGGGCAACGCAGCTAACTGAAAGAAGTTCCTACATGTGGGGCAGCTTACTCACTTCTATCCAAGGCATTCCCACTCTCCTGTGTGATTTAGACACCTACATAAAAATGGTGCTATGCCCAGAGGCGCATTACAGATTACCTAAAATCACATCGCAATGTGGCGTTTAAAATTTAAATGAAACACTATAATCTCCAATCAAAGCACTTTAATATCAGGAACTGTGAAGTTTGAGAGCTCGTGTATAATGAAGGCATTGAGTGAGGGCTCTTTTACCAGCAGCTGCTCTAGCAGGCACCCCATGATAAACACCTAACAATCAGGCCTACAAACCGCCTGCCCAAGCTGGGGTAACAGCTGGACAAGCCACCAGGGAAGTGGAAAGGTAATAAACTAAATAAGCTTGATTTATTTTTATATCTCCCCAGGGCTCTGTATATTTTAAGGTTCAAGTATATTTTGCCTTCCAGGTGCATTCAGCTTCCATCTTTGAGTCTAATCTTTGAATCCACTCTAGTCTTACCCTCTTCCTTATTTCCACGCTACCTTTACCTCGTCTGTTTAGCATTACCCTCCTGACCTTAGGCTGATTGTCTTCAATTAAGCCCAAGGATTTCCTCTTCCTGGACCAAAGTCAGGTTACAGAGCAAGAATAATAAAAGACTGAATGAGACTGTGGTACTGTAGCCAGAGTCCCAGTGTCAACCTTTTGAAAACAACCCGACTTTAGATGCTGCATCCCACTGGGAGCATTGACCCCAGCAGCACTGCTGTCTACCAGTTTGGGAGAATTGGTATCTGTGCCAAGAAGTGTTTTCTCTAGGAATCTGGTTTCTCATTAAAACAATTAGGAGGGGGAGCTAACAAGTAAAAAAAATGGCAAGTTAAATAAAAATACGATATGTTACTTTTAAAATAATCTACCGTGATTAATCATACTTCAAGGTCATTGAATGTGTCTGGAAGAAATTCAGGGCAAGTAAAGGCACAGCACCTTCATCAAATTTGGGCTCTAAAAAAATTAATGTATAGCCCATCAGTTTGGAATGTTGCTTAGGAAATTCATTAATATTCATTTTATGTGTAAGCAAATGCAGATTGACATAGCATAAGGAAATAATGGCAATTAGAATCATTGAATGTAGAATCTTATCTACACCTTCAGCATAAAAACCAGTGTGATCAAACATCTGTGCCTTCTTAACAGCAGTGAAAGACTAACAGGCAGTATTTTACATGAGGCACATTTGGATTTTGTAGATAATGCTCTCAACTACCCCATCAGTAAAAATCTTCAAGAAGCTCTTGGGAAATAGGTAAACAGTACAGAATATGTAGTTTCTACTCCAAAATTAAATCCTATCCCTATAACCATAACTCTTTTCTCTCCCACCCCCACAACAAAATAGCCACGGAAAGCCTGTGATGGGGTTGGTGAGAGAGGGAAGGGATGGCTCAAGGCAGTTCTGACCCTTAGACCAGTAAATTCAATACAGTCAACTTTGCCCATGAACATTTTACACCCAACATTATTTCACCCATTCCACCTACTACATCCTCACCTGTACCCTTTGGTGCCCATTTTAATATCAATCCAGTCCTAATGCTTCATATGTAAGTAATTAAAAATATGACCAATTTTTCTTTGCTGCCTAAGAAGTATATGTTTAGCCTCAACTGTGATTGATTCTGCCCATTCTGTAGAGTCCCTGTAATAAACCACACCCACCCATCCCAAAATAGGGCCCCAGATCACAGTACCTAGCCACTAATGATGCTGCACTCTTGTCTGTGGGATTCCTACAGGTTACGTCTATTTGCCAACTTTATTGCTGTTGACTTGGTTTTCCTGATGTATTAACCTCTGTCTTAGCTCAGGCTGCCATAACAGAATACCATAACTGGGTGGCCCAGACAACAACTATTTCTCACAGTTCTGCGAGCTGAGAAGTCTAAGTTGCAGGTGCTGGCAGATTCAGTTCTTGGTGAGAGCTCTCTACCTGGCTTGTAAATAGCCTCCTTGCTGTATCCTCCCATGGCATAGAGAGAGAGAGGATTGGGTGGGTAGGGGCGGCAGATTCGGGAAGCAAGCTCCCTCATGTGTCTTCTTAAAAGGTCAGTAATCCCATTATGAGGACTCCATTGTCATGATCTAATTACTTCCTAAAGATTTCACCTCCTAATACAGTAACAGTGGGGACTAGGGTTTCAACATGTGAACTTTGGGAGGTGTTCAGTCTATAATAACCTCCTCTGCTTTGGCCCTACTTTGTCAACCCACTTCCTCAACTATTGGACAGGCAGCCTGGTTTTAGATTTTTAATAATGAACTTGGCCTTGGCACCCCTTTGTAAGCCAACTTCTAGACTCTACCTTCCCAGGATGAGGTGCATCCTGCTTCCAAGTCACCCCAGCCCCAGCACTAATCTCCAGCAGGCTTTTCCTCACCCAGACACTGCCCAGTAAAGGAGAGCAATGGGCGTAATTATTGAACCTCAAAGCTAAAAGAGGTTTTCTTTGCAATGGACTGGACTTTTCAGTTCCCCATAAAGATGTTTGCTGTCCTTGAGTTCACCATCTTCAGGCAAGAAAACATTTTCACCAGTTTATTTGGCCTGACTTCTAACCCAGATATTTAGATGGTTGAATTGCAACACTAGTAATGAATAGATTAAATTATACTCTAGAATTTTTTAAATGAGCCCTTGTAGAAATTCATGTGAAAACATAAATACGATCTATGACCTTAAAATTAATTAGCAACCTATCAAAGCCAACATGTCTCAATGGACAGGCCATTTCAAATGATTTCAATCTCACAAGATGCTTGTGCCTTGGAGGCTTTTTCATATTTCTTTCTAAATTCTTCCTTCCTCTCTTTGTTTACCGCAAAGAGTACAGAGAGTCAATTCATTTGCATAGATGGATAGATGAGAAAATTAATAAGTTATTTTAACCAACTATAGAAATGGCCCCTGAAAGTATAGTCTTTAATAATAAGCTATTTGCAAGACAAGCCCTCAGGTACTTATGCATAATTCACTCCATCACTAGGGTAACATGCAGACATGTGCAAGAAAACTACAGCATCTTTACTCCACTATCTTGATAAATTATGAGCTTCCACAGTCTAAGAATAGATGTTTAACTCTCCTGAGGGTCAATCATAATTACCTGCCTCCCTACTGACACTCCCTTAATTGCAGTTTATTGATTAGTGAGTGGGCACCAATCCCAAATTAGAGCAATCATAGTTTTTTCTTGGGATTTTAACTGGTATTAAACTATCACTGTGGTGGTAGCTCCAAGACAAAAAACTTAAAACTCATGAATTAAAGGAAGTTGACAAGAGAGAAAATATGGGCACACAGAAAGAAGTGGAGGTAAGAGATAGTTCCAATAGAGAAGTCTCTGGTTTCTAGTTCCCAAACCCCCATTCCTCCCACAGTCTGGTTGCTGACCCTACTTTGATTCTATGAGCTTATAAATTCTTCATGGTAACCTATGTAAGTCTACATTTGGCTTGGCAAGTTAAACTATGCACAAGGTCTTTCCTGAGAGTATTTGTGCTGTGTAACAAATTACTCCAAAATGTCTTGTTTATAAGCTGGGAGGCTCTTCTGCTCTCAGCTGGGCATTCCAGAACTCGTCGAGGCAACTGCTTTTCAGTTCCCAGAACTGACGGTAGACAGAAGCAACAATGAACAGTTAAATCTCAGCCTCATAAGAAGAATGAAAGCAAGTGTGTGGCCCTCACATTTGCTGTTATAAAGTCTGAATGGACTCAGGCAACGGTGTACTGAATTGGCTCATAGTAGTTCAATACGAGTCAATGCCTAAATTTTTAGACATTCATAAGACTCTTGTTATAAACAGCCATTATTTAAACTCATATAAATTACACTAAAAACAAAAATAATATTCAAAACTCATCACTTTATAATTATTTTATGACATTTTACTATTATCTATGCTCTTGAAGTTATTGCTGTATCTCTGTGTCGGACATACTCTATCATCAGTGATTATATCAGTCATGTTGGTTGCTTGTAATGGGCCACAGTGGCAGTACTTACAACCTGGAAACCAGCCAGTGTTATGCTATAAACTGAGGATGTCCCCCTAAATTCACAGGTTGAAACCCTAATCCCATGTGATGGTATTTGGACATGACCTTCAGGAGGTAATTAGGTCATGAGGATGGAGTCCTTATGAAGGGACCGGTGTCCTTACAAGAAGAGGCCAAACAGCGAGCTAGTGAACACACTCTCCCTCACGTGAGGACACAGGAGAAGGTGGCCATCGGCAAACCAGGAAGAGACACTGACCAAGAACACTGATCTTAGACTTCTGGCCTCCGGAGCTGCAAAAAACAGTGGTTTGTTGTTCAAACCCCTCGGTTTACAGTAATTTGTTATAGCAGCCTGAACTAGTCTGAGCTAGTCATGCTCGAATTCAGGGCTTCACCACCACCTCTACCACCACCAATAGCCAGCTGTTAAATATTTACCAGCACACTACCAGATTAAGTTGTTTCAGATTAAGAGATTTATCAGATACTACTCTCTTAAAGTGGACAGTATGTCTTAGGGAAAATAGACATCACAATTAACTAGAGATAGAAAAGACCAAAGTAATCTAAGGAATATGTTTGTAAGATCATGAAAGGTTGAGACTAACTGGATGAGAAGCTCTATGTCTGAGAGAATTACATGGCCAAAAGAACCACCAACATGTGTTAAAAGTGACCATGGTGCTTGAGGTTTAAAACCAAATTTGGGTTTCCCAACTATCTAAATACAGATAGTAGGCTAAGAGAGCATTCAGTTCCTAAGTAGGGCA
Source organism: Tonatia bakeri (assembly GCA_004024845.1). Classification (NCBI taxonomy): domain Eukaryota; kingdom Metazoa; phylum Chordata; class Mammalia; order Chiroptera; family Phyllostomidae; genus Tonatia; species Tonatia bakeri. Next base: position 42,604 of record PVIA01008271.1, read on the forward strand.
TAGTCACCAATACCTTCTTTAGCTGTGGCCAAAAGGAATGGAAAATAATGAGCTCTCAGAGAGTGAACTGGAAGTTCAAGAGAACAGCTAAGTAAGATTACCCCCATTCTGCAGTCGCAACCAAGGAACATTCCCCACCACCAACACAGAAGACCTGAGCAATGTCTGCCCAGTGGGATTCCAAAACTGCTTAGAAAAGTAACTACTGAGTCCATCTCATTCTTCCCCTGCATGAATGGAAGTATTCCTGCTGGACATTCAAACCTGATATACAGGCCACTACATACCTTCTCCCAGTGAAGAAACCACCTCGCATCACCCAGAGATCCAGCCTTTCCAGTTGGCTGCAGGGAATGGATTAAATTTGTGAGTTGATTTTTTTGGGGAAGAGAATGAGTATTTTCTGAGTGTAAGTAAAGAGAGAGAACAGAATATTCTGTGGCCAGAAGGGTACATGGCGGGAGCCATGATTGCTGTCTATCAAATATTCCTACTTCTTCTCCCAGGCTGTTGGTGTGAGGGCACTTTCCAAATCCCTGATGATGGGTGTGACCATGTGACATGCTTTGGCTAGAGACATGTGAGTCTCAGTGGTATGAGTGCCTTCGAGAGCAGTGCACCCATTTATTACTGCTTTTTCCCCTTAGCCACATGACCAGCCTCTTCCCAACAGTGGCTATTCCATCAGCATGAGTCCTGGAGAAAGAACGATGTGAAGGTCCCAGCCAACCCGGAGAAGCACAGCACATGAGCAAGAAATAAAACTTGTGGTTTTAAGCCACCGAGATGTTTGGCATCATCTAGGCCACTCTGACTGGTACACCAGAATTCCATATTTTTTGGCAATGGAAGTAGATGAAGCTGTATCCCATTTGATCACTAAAACATATGCCAAAGGACTTCCTCTAGCACACCAAGCCATGCAACTGAGGACAGAAGAGCTGCCAAAGTCCACAAAATAGTTTAAAGACATTTCAAAGCAATGAACTATGGGTGTGACCAAGTTATGCGTCACTCAGGACTGCCATTGTATTGCCACACGTCCATTTGTCAAAACGTCATGGTGACTTGAAACAGAAACTGCTTAACTTCTGGATGGCAACACATGATTCAAATGAGGGGAAAAAATCAAATAGGAAACTTGAAGAAAGTATGAGCAGCTTGGCAAGTACAGAGGATACTCATGGGAAACAAAACAATTCTGACTTTTAAAAAATTATTCAAAAGATATGGATATGGAAGGAAAGACATTCAAGGATACCTTCATGATACTTTTGGTGATTTCCCTATGTACTCAAAAAATTATATATGATACAAAGTCACATCAAATTAGTCTTCTAACAAATACAAAATAAAATCCAAAGTGCTCAGAAAGCACTGTGTCATAGTTTAAATGGCAGTATTATTTCTTCCTTATTGATGCTATACAAACAGTGCATATTAAAATCGATGGCATGTTAGAATCAATAAAATGAATCATCAGCAAAGTAATAATAGTCACCAATGGCAACCATCAGTTGTGGCTGGCTGACAAGTTATCATAATGTGTATCCAAATGAGCCGTTTACTACAAGGAGGAAAAACAATTAGAATCCCAGAACATTTTCCTTAGTGAGAGAGAACAAGGTCCAATTACATGATAAAAATCCCTTCTCCCACGACTATGGTTCAAATGTATGTATCTGCATAGATGTGTCTTTATATAGTATGCATAACATATGACATACACACATACACATATGTATACATATATAATAGAATGTATTTCAGGGGTTTTTGCAAGTGAAGAATGAAAAGAAATGCTCTCCTATAAAAATACTCTTGTAAGTTCCAAAGGGATAACATATTGGACTGATAAACTGGATACCACAATTTCACCAACCACTAAATAAGAACAGAATGAATATATTTCTCCCCAGGAAAAATGTTAAGTGAATGTGACAAAATGCCTTTGAGAAAGAAGACAGTCTCAAAGCCCAAGCATCACTGCCGTGAGAGGAGAAGGGCCCCCGGAGACCTTCCCAGGGTCCTGTGCGAGCTGACAGGCAGCACCCTCCACTCCGACTCAGGACGCTGGTTCCGAGAAGTGGCCCGCGCTTTGGCAGCCTTACACGCTGCACACTCAGTCTGCCGCGTCAAGTGTGAGCTGATGTATTATTGTCTGGAAACAGACAGCCAATTAGTTTTAAAAGACAAATGCTTCAAGTTGAACAGCCACTATGGAATTTTTTCTCGTCACTACAAGTTTCTCTGAGTCACTTCTCCTCTAAACGTTTATGAGTCCCCGAGGCTGCGTGCTGTCCTTTAGCACCTAATCGTACTGGTCTCAAACACTGATGTCTTTTCTGTTGCTCTCCAATAGTAGAAGGACTTGAGTGTGAAAAACATGGCTAATACTTTTAAAAACCTGCAACAGCAACAAGCATAGTAGTAATAATCACAGTTAACATTTCTGGAATGCTTACTCCGAGAGATACACTGAGCTGGGCTTCACATTTGTTCTCTTTCAATTTCCATAATAACCCAGTGGCTTGTCATGCGACTGTTTAGGGACTCATATCCATGCCCCACCATGTTACACTGCCACCCATTAGGCTAATTTAATACATATTAAATCTTGATATAGAGAATTGAGTATTTCAACGCTGACATGCATTAGTAATAACTGCTGATAATTTTCCTTAACATATGCTGCTTATTTGGTCTGCTACTCTGCTTCAGATACCTCTTTTACAGTATTGTGAGTGTCTTTTAACTCAGATTTTTATGAAGCCAAAAATATAGTTATAGTGTTAAACAATGCATTTCAAATAGACTCCCCCTGACTAGACAACTTGGACCATATCAAATGCATAGTATATAGGTACTTAATTGAAGTGTTTATAAATTAAAGAATTACAAAGAAAAAGACAAACAGAGATTGATACGAAGATTTAAAAACCTTGGGGAGCTGGGAGAGGAAGCAGAATTAAGCTAGGCATTTCCAGGCACTAAGAGACAACCACTTACAGTGATCATGTGTCAGAGCATGTCTCTGCATGTACATGTTCTGTATGTTACGGTGGCTCAAGTGCAAACTTCCAATAGCCTCCCCTCTGTTCCCATTCTTTCTAAGAAGTGTGTGTAAACCTTAGCTAGGTGAGGTCCATGTGCCACCCACATTAGATTCACCCAAGTTGCTTATTAAAATGCAGATTCCTGCACATCACCCCAAATCTCTGGTGCCTTAGCTTAGCCAGCAGCAGACCCCAAGACCTGAATCAGTAAGGGAAAGTGAGGCAAGGGTGGAAAGAAACCAACACATAACGTGTTAATGGGCAGGTGCTTGCTTCAGACAGCTGGGGCTGAATCTCTCAGTGGCTCTGGGAAATGGCACAACAGCCATGCTAGACATTTTGGTGTTAGAACCTGCTTATATCCTTTAAAACTATAAGAGCATCTGTGTGTGTATATAGCTGTTGGTTCCTGCCATATTAGATATCAAAACTTAAATTTTTAAATAACAATTCACAAGCATACATCCTGTTAGCCATCACAAGAGTAACATTACAGGAGTAACACTCTATCCTGTTAACCATCACAGGAGTAACATTACAGGAGTAACATTATATCCTGTTAGCCATTGTAGGAATAACATTATCACCCCTGGGAAGCCCCGCTTGTACCCTTGAGGGAAAAGTCGGAGTAAAAGAGGTGGATAGTATCTTAGAACTACTTCAAAATAGCTTCAATCTCACAGACCTCCTAAAAGGATTTTGGGGTTCCCCAGAGGTCCCTGGAACACACTTTGAGAACCACTAAAGTAGGACATACCTCAAAGTTGTAAGGAACTGGGATATGCATGTTTCAACTCCCATGCATGAGTGTTTGGGGATATACTAACTCCCTGAAACTCCCCACCTGCTATGTGTGCAGGTGGAAATATGTCCCTGCAGCCAGAGGCAAAGTCCAGGTGGAGAGCTGTAGGTGCTCGTACTGTGAAGTCTAGGGAGTCTCTGGAATAAACAGGAATAGAAGGTGCTGGAGGAGTATGTGCATTTGTACTGACAGCGTCGGCCACATCCGAGGACCTGTATTTGAAACAAATTCCCTCCATGATATTTAATGCCCATTAAAGCACTAATGCACTAGGAGCCCAGTCTCCTAGGTCCTTGGAGAATCAGCTGACTCTTCAATCTGTATTCTTTTGTGTTTTCATCTTTCTAGTCTGTACTGTGGTGGTGCTACTTTTGCATCAGGGCATCCAGTATTACTTTCAGAGAACTATCCATCTCTCAGTCTGCAATTGTTCAAAGTTCATACTTTATTTACTACAGGGTGGTTCTCACAAGTATTTTATGAGGTTGATTTCTGCCAATATGCTCTACAAAAATTCAGCAGCTTTCACTTACAATCCCAGAATCAGTTGCCTTATTAATTCACTGAGAAAACTCAACCCTGTCTCTCTTGCTTCAGTATCCAGTAAGCCAAGTCTATGTATCTCCACTATGATGGGAGAGAAATGTATAGGCTCTGGTATCTGGGTAGAAATAATGTCTTCCAGACAGGGCCCAGGAAGAAAATGATTCCTCATTACAAAGAAAAATTGTTGTCAGCCTCTAACATACTATTGTTTGTCCCAGAAAAAGAAAGTGAAGGTTTCTGTGTTTTTCCAATCCAGTTCACAAAACTAGAGAAGGAGACAAAAGTCAAGTCAGGCTCTGTTTGGCCAGAAATGAATGAATTTGGGGGTTTAAGGTGCCTTGTGCTGACAGGCCCTGGACATGTAAGCATGGAGGACACTGCAGGAGGGTAAGGGACAGTGTTGTGCTGAAGCCCACTCACACCATCTCACAAGAGTTGAGTATGTACATTTTTTTTCCAATTCTGCCAGTCAATGATGTCTTGTTGGTAGCAAGAAACCAGTTATGGAAGGAATATGAGAAATATTTACACCATGAAAATTGGCAAACACTAAAAGCCAGATCTTTTTTAAGAGAGCTGGTTGTTAAGCACTTACCAGCATACCACAGGTAGGGAATTCCAATCAGGTGAGGCTCTAACGGCAGGAGCAACTGCCTTCTGCTTGTCTCAATTTCGTTCCCAAGCTTATGCACTCTCCCATCTGTGCAGGACAAACACAGCTCCTTCCAAGTTCTTAAAATATTAGAATTGCCTAGTCACAAATCCTTCAGCAATGCCCAATTTCTAATGCCCTATGCCTACGGCTCCATGGTCCCTAAACACATAGGATGCATCTCATGTCTCCTTTATAGTAGAACCAGTTCTTCCCTCAGGAACTGTGTTCACTACTAGGCAAAAAAAAAAGCCTAATGGAAAAACAAAACATCACCCTACTTCTCGTATTCACATTCTGCTGGGTGTAGGGACCTCCCTTCACCAAACAACTCCATCCTATTTATCCTAGAACAGGAAGAGCATCTTAAGAGTCCCCAGTTCATTCTCCATCCAAACAAGATGGGGAAGGAGGCGAGACAAGCTGCAGTACTGGTTCTGAAAAAGGAAGTCATCGCTCTCAGGCCAGGTGAAACTTCCTTCTTTTCAAATTCTAGGGCCAAAGCCCTAGAGTGGCTCTGATGTTTTTTAAGTAGTTCAAGGCTAGAACTCAGACACCTGGCTATGGGTTATCAGAAAGACTCTATGCTATGCTCACTCTCAGGTTCTCACCATCTCTAAGAGCTGCTGAATCCTGCAGAGATCTCATTAGCAGACATAAGGGTGAAATATCAAGGAAGTCATGGACCAGGGAGGTGAGCATCCACAGGTAAGGTAGAGCAGGGCCAACTCCAGGCTCCAAATCAACTACAGTGTTATGCTCCATAAAGGACTAGTCCCTATGAAGGAAAAACAGTGGTCATCTATGAATGATTCTGCTACTTGCTCTCATTTGGTGGCGTCTACCCACAGAATGGAAAGCCAAAAGCTCCCGAGAAACACCTTGATTTTATTTTTTCATCAGATCATGGGTTGTGGTGTTCTCTCATGGGTGTGTGATCAGGAATTCCTGGCTTCTGTGGAACTTCCTGTCAGATACAAAGATAATGAAAAGTAACTGTCTTGACCAAAAAAAAAATGTGGCCAAAACAGTTTAGGGGACCTTTCCACTGGTCTGAACTATTGACACAGCCTCTGTCTCCCTCTATCGGCCACATCTCTCACACTCAGATACTGGATGAATGGAAATTTGTGGTATCTCTTTCATACGAAGCTGTAGTTGGGGGAGAAAATAGCTTTTCCATGAGTGAGCAAGATCTGAGAAAGCACTAAGTTAACTCAGGAGGAAAAGAAAGGCACGAAATACAGTGGAACCTCGGTTCTTGAACTTAATTCATTCCAAAGAACTGTTGGAGAAGCAATTTGTTCAAAACCCAAAGCCACTTCTTTTGTTGCCTGCGAGGCCCATGACTGGCCATATAGGTTCCAGAGTTAAAGGGTTGTCAGGTAAAGAATTGAGACCCGCCTGGCTGGCGTAGCTCAGTGGATTGAGAGCGGGCTGCAAACCAAAGCATCGTAGGTTCAATTCCCAGTTAGGGTACATGCCTGGGTTGCAGGCCATGGCCCCCAGCAACTGCACATTGATGTTTCTCTCTCTCCCTCCCTTCCCTCTCTAAAAATAAATTTTAAAAAATTAAAAATCTTAAAAAAAAAGCATTGAGACCCAAAGTTTTGTTAGAAACCAAACATTTTTTCCATGAACAACTTGGTCAAGAACTAATTGTTCAAGAAGCAAGACTTTTGAGAACCAAGGTCTTTCTGTGATGAAAGTTCCCAAGAGAGGGCAACCCCAGGTGATATGGCTAAATATATAATTTGCCCCCCCCCAAAAGAAAGGAAAATCGACATGCTCTGAGCAACGGTCATATCTCAGTAAGATCCTCACTCCCTGATCACACTCCTATCGGCTTTTACGTGAATAGATGAGCTGATTTCCGCCCACACCATAACAAAATGGTGCTGCCTGCTTCCTCCCCACCCCAGCTGTCGCAGAAACTGCAGCCCATCCCACAGCCTTCTCCTGACTGCTGTCCCGGGAGAGTAAATACATCTCTGCAAATCCTGTTTCACATGGTGTATTGGTGCCTCATGGAGGGAAAAGTCTGTGAAGCTTTTCAGCACGGGTCTGAGAGGGGCACCCACTGAGTCCTCAGGCCCCAGAGCAGCTCCTTCGGATCAGCCCAGACACAGCAAGAGGAACCAAGCACCAGTGAGGTTTGCCCTACGTGCTCCTGCTTGTGAGTGTCTACATGTTTAATGCATGACGCTGGAGGATTCAAGAAAAAGGTTTGTATGTAGATGAATAAGTTCTACCCTCAAACCTTTTCTCAACTCAGCTGCCCCACTCTCTCCATTATTTCCACACATATTCTCTTTGACACCACAGAAGGTATTTCCCAAGACTGTCAGGGATTCATTCTTTTCTGATAACATTTAGGTCAACAAAGTTCTCTCATAAAAGCAGTCACTGGGGCAGTTCAAAGACCTGACAAAAATCTCAGGGCAAGAGCAAACTGTTGACAAGAATGTTATGAAGCCACTCCGAACAGCAAAGGAGAAGGGGCAACGCTGTGGTGTTTGAATGCCAGCTCTGTGTCAGACTATCTGTGGACCTCAGTCCCTGTCTGTACCATTGCTGTGCCTTGGGGTCCCATACAGACAACGGAAATTAACGCCTATGCATTGGTCTGCTATATGAGGAACAAGAAAGACAAGGCACGTGAAAGGTGGGCCCTGGGTCTGAGAGCATGAGCAAGAAGCAGTTACTGCCTCCTGTTCAGCACAGAAGGCCCAAATCCGAACAGGAAAAGGTCAGTCCTCTCGACGGTTAAGAATCTCTTAATAATGGTCTGTTTCATTGTATGAGGTCAGGTTAGAACCTAAGAATCAAGAGAGAGTGGAAGGAATTCTGGTGAACAACTCTTGGGGCACCTGCACAGCCTCTAGGACCCCACCCCCATCGTGGGCGTGGCCTCCAGCAGTCGCACCTGCAGCCCGGCACCCTGCAGTCCTGTGTGGCTGAGTGAACTCAGTCAGGTGAGGACACTTGACCCCAGCCAGGAGGGTGCGTTTTGTCTCCCAGGAACTTAGAATCGCAACCAAAAGTACTAAGTTTGTCTCCAGGGGTGGCCTGGAACAATAAGATGTTGACCTGGGAACAAGCACTCGGCATGGAGACGAGAGAGCTGGTTGTCGGAGGGAGAGGATAACACAGCGGAAACAGAGAAAGACGCGGAGAACAGAAGTGAGAAAAGGGCCATTTCATTCCTAAGGGCTGACTGCACTCTGCTTTTAGATTCCTCCAGACTCCGCTGCACACACAGTATAATATGTTCTCCTTTCTTGTTGATTCCATAGCAAACTAGTGTCTATCACTGTCTCAGGAATAATATCAGGTGGCAGGTTCAGCCTTTTTTGGCCAGCAAAATGACCAGCTGGACAGAGGAGCCCAGGAGGTGATACAAAGGCCATAGGCTTTCAATGCTTCTGGTCTTCACCAAATATATTGTTCATTAAACTTCCTGCAGAAGAAACATTAGACCCTAATATCCCCACATCTCCCAAATTCAAGCCAAACTTCTCCCCTGAATGTCATAGCTGTAAATCTAACTGCATAGGAGAATTTAATCATCATTATCAGCAGAATCATCGGACTCTTCATTAAATATTTGCTAGGCAAGCAAGCATTCCACTAGGCATTTTACATACAATTGCTCCATAAATCTTTACAACAACCCCCCATTATTCTCATTTTACATGTTTGGAAACTACAGTTTACAGAGTTTAAGTGACTCACCCAGAGATTTACAGAAAGGGAAGAACCCAAGACTGTTGGAATCCACCCCAAAGTCTGAGCTCTTTTCTCTCTGTTATGTCTCTCAGGAATGTGCCAAAGTTTCTTACAATGGACAAATTAAAAATAAACTCACCACACCGGATGTGTGTGGGAAGACCTGATTTCGAATCCCGGTTTCATTTCTTCAGTTGCACAATCCAAGGCAGTCACTTAAAACTCTCTCAGGTGCTTTCTTCATTGGAAAAATCAGGGCAAGAATACCTGCCCTACTTACCTGCTCACCGGAAATTGTGGGGAGAATGAAGTAAGCAGACGGATGTGGAAGCACCATATCAATACTAAAGAAGCATGCTAATAGTACTGACTCTCAGCATTTAGCCTTTGTGGTTTCAGCATTCATTAAATTAAGTCCAAAGAAAATACCTGTTCTTCATTCTGTTCAGAGTCTTTATGATGCTTAAATGAGATGTGAAAATATTTCATAAATTCTACAGATCTATGTAGATCTATGTAACCCTCAAGGGGTTCGAATATTAATTTAACCTTGAATTTACTGCATGACTTTCTCAGGCTGTTTCAACACACATATTGCCCATGGCCTCTTCACGTCTGTAATGCTTAGAGAAGGCAGAAAGTTTAAGTACTGAGGACTGTGAAGCTCTAAGTGTTAAGTACAGTTTCCTTTATGTCAGTGTCTTTATCTGCCTCTCCTACTGACATCTCTGACTTTACCTTTACCTGAAGCCTTCTCTGAATCCTTTGTGCAGAACCTTCCTGTGGCCTCAGGAGGCTTCACACTTAGTCTTGTACAAAACTGCCAGGCGAGGATTTGCTTTCGTACCTGCAACGCCCCCAGACTGTGCTTTGATTGATAGCAAGGTGTAGTAATGTACATGGGCAAGCTTTTGATTACTGGAACGTCTACCTCAAAGACATCCGTATCCAATAAACACATTGCCAACGACACAACTAGATAAGGAGCCAGGCCACCCCACCCACAAAATTCCCCTTTTAGAAAGCCCTGGGTCACCAAGATAACTGATTTTTTGCGTGATCCAGATTTTCCCTTCTGGTGCTTTAAATTCATCAATAAAGAGGAACTCACCACCTCCAGGCACCCGGACCACAATACACAGGCTCTCCACCTGCAACCCCCTGGCTCTCCAACCCCTCTCTACCAGCCATCCTGCACCACCACAACTCAGCAGTTTAAATACAAAGCATTACAAATGTATCAACTTACAGTTCAGCAGGTCTGAAGTTCAGCGTGGGTCTCACAGAGCTAAAAATCAAGGTGGCAGCAGGGTTCCACTCTCTTCTGGAGGCTCGAGAGGAGAACGCACTTATTTGCCTTTGCCAGTTTCTAGTGGCCACCCGAACTCCTTAACTCACACCCCCTTCCTCTCTACCTGCAAAACCAGCGTGGTGCATGTCTCTGAAGAATACTCTGTCCTCATATCTCCTTCTGACTCTGCCTCTTCCACCTCCCTCTTCCCCTTCCCAGCCCTACCCTTCTAAGGATTTGTGGTCACACTGAACACACCTGGATAATCCAGGCTAATCCTGCTAAAGTCAGCTGATTACAACTTTAATTCCGTCTGCAACCTTAATTACCTTTTGCCAGGTAAACTAACACTTGCCCAGGTTTCAGGGATAGGACCTGAGCATCTTTGAGGGTTATTCTACGTGCCACAGTAACATTTGAGCAAAACCCTAAAGGGAATAAGGAAGCAAACCTTGCAAAAATTTGGGAAGAGCTTTCTTGACAAAGGGAAAAGTGAAAGACAAGGCACCCAAGGTGTGTCCGTTCTCGAATACCCAAGATGGACAGGCTTGCACACTGTCAGTCTTAGCGCTGAGTGAACCCAAGTATACGGGGAGAGATTTATTTTTCTAAAAAAAAGCACGATATAATAAATTGGAAACTTAACACTTTGTTTTGCTCAGAGGTTTAAAACCATTTATTCACACCACTTAGAACTAAAGCTGAAAATACCTGAAAATAATTTTTTAAAATCCACAGATACCAGCAACTGGCTACTTTGTCATTTTGCTGTAAAATCTCATCGAAATACATCATTGCTATAGAGTCTTCAGTAGACATTTTACACCTTAAGCACTTAGGACCTGGCACCTAGTAGATGCTCAATAACTAATACCCTCAAAAGAAATTTAAGAACTGTAGAACCACTACCCTTCCACACACATTCCTGCTTCTCCAGTTATTTCATGGAAGCTGTCATACACCTGATTTTGTGCCTCCCCCTCCACGGTTGACTTATTTTACCATATGCATCTAGATCTGGCATCACCTGGTTCTAATTATTCCCGAGCTCTGATAATCTCTGTCCTTCTCAAGTTAGGTTGTTCAACATTTTCTTGTAATCCATGAGCCAACCGATTCTTTTTTATTGAGTTTCTCTCACAACATAATGACTTGCAACCTCGGGTGCACAGAGGGGGAACCAAAAGCCAGAGGGTGAGTCTCTTGTTCCTAGGTGATATCCAGAATTAGTGAGAGAGCCAGAGCTCAATAAGAGTTTCATTCCCCCACTGGACTCCCTTTGGGATATCTCTCCATTGAACAGTATAATCCAAATGATGGACTCTACTTTCAAACAATTTCCAAAGATTCATTAATTTATCTCATTCCCAACACCACCTCTGCAGGCAAAGAAACCATCATTTCCCACCGGACTATTGTTTTCCATTGAACAAAAACAACAACAAAATATACCAAAAAATGCTTTCATTTGTCATGCAATACTTTATAATGCTTACTGTCCTGAACTCTCCCAACCCTCTCTCCATCTCACTCAGGCTCTTGAGTAGCTATGCCTTCTTTCTGGAATGTTCTTTCTTTGACTCCAGTAGCTAGTTCCTCCTCCCTTTCCACCTCCCTGCCTTTTCCTTCAGCACCTATTAAAGTGGGTCCTATCCTTTGTTCACTACCTCGGCACTTTGTATTTCTCACAATACCACAGTACTTACTACAAACAATTCTCACAGTACTTACTACAAACAATTTGGAATTTGTGATTAAAATTGTGTTTGCTTTAAAAAAGAAAATCTTCTAGTAGACTGTAAGCTCCACGTGGACAGGGAATTTGTGTTCCTCGCCACTGTATCACCCAGACTCAGACAAAAACCTAGCATTCAGTCTGACTCCTCATGTTTTCTTACACAATACATCCAATCCACCAGCAAATCCTATTAGCTCCACATTAAAATTTATTTCAAATATGGCCACATCTCTCAACCACAGTCATTACCATTGTCATCCATGTCGACACAATCTCTCACTTTGACTAAAGCTTTTGCCTCCCGAGTCTGCTGCTTCCTCCATTGGTTTCCTAAAGTCTGCCACCCCAAAGCAAGATTCTCCCCGAGAGTCTTTTAAAACATAAGTCATATCATATCATTCCCTCTTTAAAACTTTCTGGTGTCTTTCTGTTAGATACATATCTCAAAACTTGGAAAGAGGATGTTCTTTCAGTGTGATAAGGCATTAACAAATTTACCTAAGAATTGTTTAATTATCAAGGAGAAGTCCCCTTAATTTGTCTTTGCTATTTACTTTTGGCTAGAATCCAGATTCCATGAAGTTCCATGTTATAACCTACACATTTCTATCACATAGAAAAGATAATCCTGAAGTTGATGGTTGCATTGTCCAATAATATTAACCAGTGTGTACTGATTAGTAAATTTACTTCAGCATTTCTCTGAACACCACAAAGATCTTTTCTAAACTATTATATGTTTAAAATACCAGCAGTAGTTCTGGGTAACCTCTGAAGTGAACCCAAAAAAAATCACTTAAAAAAACATTTCGACAAGGTAGCTACCACTTTTGTTCCTAAGACATTATGGATCTCACCTGAGAGACCTGCAAAGTGATCTCAATTAAACGAAATCTCTCTTTGCAGGATTTAAAAATTAATGTTCACCTGAGCTCTTGCCAATGCCCCAGGAAGAAGTAAGTTAAGGTCTAAAAATATGCTGAATGTTAGATTCAAGTAATGTGTCAGTCTGAATGGGGTGAATATAATAATCCAAGAAAATATAACTTGAATTATACTACTAGAATCTACAGGTCCACTGAGGAATTCTGGGATTTAGAGATTACTGGTAAAGGGCAAAGCAAGACTTACAATTTCAGAATCCTGACACTAAAGAGTGCTCATGTTTATCAAGAATGGGCTTGAAATTCACTAAAATTGGAGGGACCTCAAATGGTTATGAACCTATGATCCTACTTAACTCTTCTACTGTCATAGAGAAAATATTAATGAATGGTGAACAGCTATACATTTGGATGATAATTATCCTTTGATTTCTTCCACTCTCAAATTATAACCTAAAAAACTTCTGCCATTTCTGGAAAATTCATTGACCATAATGTTAAAAATTCCTGTCCCAGTTTCCATTTTCTTAAATTACAACTCCATCACTCTGCTTTCATATATATATATATATATATATATATATATATATATATATATATATATATATATTCATTGTGTGCCAGGCATTGTTTTACTATTTCCAGGATATTTAGGATGATCTGTTTTTACTACCAATATGCCCATTGGTATATTGTGAATAAAACAGATGCACTTACATACATATACTCATATATGTATAACAATTTGTGATCAATGCTAAGTCATACTCCTTGTAGAGGTTTTCTCTCATCTTTTTATTAGGCAACCACCACTCTTCTCCTCTCCTTAGAAAAAATGCCTTTAGCTATACCTCTGTATGATCAGCATTTATCAGACCTGTGGCCATTTTTATGTCTTAAAGCTTGACTCAATGTCAGTGTGGACACAAATAGGCAGTAGGGAGAGTATAAAAGAGACCAAGGCATCCCCAAGACAAATATCAAGAATTCTATTTTTGATTAGGATCAGAGGAAAGAATGGAGATCTGTTTATAACTTTGTTGTATACTCATATATAGCTTTACCTCCAAAACTTTAGAAAATGAGATTTATATTCAGACAAACCCAATTTCAAATTCTGTTCTGCCTCTCACTAAGATCTTTTTAAAGTTATTTGTTCTTCTAAGCCTTAATTTTCTCACTTGTTAAACTGAGTTAATAATATTTGCTGCATAGTATTGAAATACCAAATAATGAAATAATGCATATAGAGTATTTGGTTAAATACCTGGCACATAATAAATAGTTAATAAGTGGGAGTCATGATCATGATTATTCATTCATCTATTCAACCATGCATTTTATTCATCTATTCAACAAAAAATAATTAAGCTTATGCTATCATACTTTCTCAATTCTGAGAACAACATTTTTATATTTTTGGAATGGAAGTGACAATTACATTAAATATTCATAGTGTGGATTTTTTCCCGCAAAAATATGTTAATTAACTGATGTAATCTACAGAAACAATGTCCTAAGATTAGTCACTGGGCTAGAAAGTAGAAGGTGACAAAAACAAGAATGCACCTGGCCTCTAGGAGTCCACAGACCCTGAATTTTTGGCAGACAAGTCATGTGGCTACAGTCTTTGTCTTCAAAACCTGGAGCTGCTGCTACCTGCTTCTGTACCTTATCCTAATTGTTCCAGAGATTTGAGGCACCATGCACCACTTTGAGAATCTGATGCACATTATGGGTTTTCTCTCCAGGACATGAGTACATATATGTATTAATTTTACATAGAATGTTATAAGTTATGTAGACTCTCCAAAGATAATTCATGGTCTCCCCTAAAAGAATCTGTGAAACCTATGAAAAAGGTCTTGCTCACCCTGTTATGAGCAATCTCCAGTTACTCTGTAGGTCACTGTGATTCTGTAATTCTGCGAGTTCATGCATAAGTATGTCCTGAATTTGAAGAGTGCCTTGTAGAATTAAGAATCACTGGCTCAGAGAGTCCTCGACTACAGTTTAAGCTGGGCTGGTAGCCAAAAGAATTAAGTTTCATTCCTCTCCCAAATTTAAGGGGAGAGGAGGGGGCTTTATATCAACCGTCAAAAAAACAACCTACAACTTGTTACTTTTCTCATTCATTTAGTGCAAGTCAACGAGCCACAGTGTCAGTGTTTGATTTATCTTCCATTAGGATAACCCATCTTTCCAGCCCCATGCTCATTACCCCAAATCTAGACTTGTGGTTTGGCTGTGTCTCAAGGTTATAACCATAAATGTCAATGTAAACACACATTTTCTAGAAGGATGATAAAGTCAAAACAATCCATTTCCAGGAACCAATGTGCAAATGTATCATTATAATATAATTTTTTTTTACAATTCATAAAACTCTGGTCAAAGCGTTGTCTTAAAAAAAATTCCTAGTGGGAAGCCAATACGAGCCACTAGGTTCTGACTTCTTTAACAAAGACGATTCATCAGACTGCACCCACGGGCACCAAAAGTCCATTCTGGCTCTATTTAGATGAAGGCTTAGAGCATCCAGAGGCTTCTCTGGGGCTCTACAGTCCAAAGGAAGGAGACCCCAATTCAAAAGCCAAGGGCAGTGTGGAGTTCCAGAACCTGGGTCTAAGAGCAGGAAGCGCTCATTTGTAGCATGCTCGTTGCAAGAGCATAGAGATGAGCTAAGCCAGAAATCAAATATGGCCTTCAAAGTCCTGTTAGTAAGTGTAATCAGAAAGAAGGAAAATTCTATAGAAGACCAGAAGTGGAAACTGAAGTGGTGTATGACTAAAAAAGTTGGAATCAAGGAGGAGATTTAGTAGTTCTGAGTATATCAAGAAATGGTGGGAGGAGAAAGTGGGTGAGAAGGGTGGTGAGACCCTGATGTGAGAGATGCTGTCGGACACACCACCTGGTTTTTGTACCTGGTTTTAATGATGAGTTGACATGTGTTGCACTTGTAAGACTTGCTTGTGGACTTGGCTTAGGACCTCCAAAGGGGGTCATAAAGACACTTCTCAGTTTGCACAAATATTTTTTAATAGCATGGTAGTTTTTAGAAGCTATAAGAAAATCTCATTATGCTGTGAATTCCAAACCAACACATTGAATTTGGACTACTTTGGCAGAGTCTAACCAAACTGAATATTTCAGTTATATTCATTCAGTCATATAAACATGTCCTATTTAGTGGTTATGTGGCCTCCAGTCCAGTAGTTCATAAGACCAAGGTCTAGTTTCTCCATTCAGAGCTCCTTCCTCTGTTAAAAAATTTTTTTAATTAAATAAATAAAAATTAATTCTATTTTGCAACTGCATTTGTTATAAAGACAAATACATTCCAAATTGGGTTACGTTTCTTCTAATCTTAAAAAAAAATAAGACATGTTCATGGGTCACACACACCCTATGCATGACGGTAGTGTTAAATTTATTAAACAAGGTGGTCATTACACTGAGGTGGTTCTAATACCTTAGCAGCCTACAGAAGCAAGCCAAAACCTAAGCATGTAAATGCCTCAAGGTCAAGAAATTAAAATCTGACAAACAGCCAACTAGGCTTCTTCCAAATATGGCAACCACACGTAAGTTATAACCAATCATATCATTTTCTTATTTTGCTCCCACTTTGTTTCTATAAAAGTCTTTCCCCCAACTCCTGTCAGTGGAGGGCTCCTAACTACTTCCAGTTTGCCACTGCCTGAGTAATTTTTGTTCAAATAAACTCTTAAAGTGTTCAATATGCCTCCAATTATCTTTTAACAGTAGTAAATTGACTAGTTGTGAACACCTTTTTCAGCTTTCTGTGGAGCCCATCCTGAGGCTGACAACAGAGATTCTAAGATCTGCATTCAAGGAGTAAGAATTTTTCACGTAGGATACAACGGTGAGTATAACCTACACCTGCCCAAATAGGGAGGGGTAAGAATTTCTACCATGTTACTAGCAATTCACAACACAGATGCTCCTCAACTAAAGATGGGGTTATATCCCCATAAACCCATCCTAAGTTGAAAATATCTTAAGTCAAAATGCGTTTAATACACTTAACCTACCAAACATCATAGCTCAGTCTAGCCTACCTTATATGTGCTCAGAACACTTACATTAGCCCACGGTTTGGCAAAATCATCATTCTGTCACTGTCCTGCATCACAAGAGAATATTATACTGTATGTCACTAGCCCAGGTAAAGATCAAAATTCAAAATCTGAAGTATGGTTTCTACTGAATGTGTATTGCTTTGACACTATCATAAAGTCAAAATATTATAAGCCAAACCATCATAAGTTGGGATTGTCTGCATTGAAAAACAACCAAGGGCGTGTCTAGAAAGTAAATGCACAGAAATGCCTCAGAGGTTGTCCATCAGAGATGGAATCACCCTGAGAGGGGGAAGAAGGGCTTCTGGGTATGTAGGAGGGGCCTGGTTGCCACTGGTAATCAGGAGAGGTGTACCACTGGTATGTAGGAGGTGAGAGCCAAGGACTCCAAATGCCCTACAGTGTGTGGTATAAGCAAGGAAAATCTTTTTCCCTCTGCCCTCATGGTTCAACAACTGGGACCCATGAATCAAACTAAACAGACATTAACAAGACAAAAAAAAAACAAAACAGTTTTCATTACATACATATAAACACAGGAGCTCACAAAGAAAACCATGGTTCAAGAAGGCAGCTAGGTGACTGAGATTTATATACCATCTTTGGCCAAACAATGGAAAAGAGGCTTGGGGCTTCTGGGTACAGAGGCAAGTTACAGGAAGGTGAAGAGAGCAGATGTGTAGTCAGTAAGGGTTGTCGTGACAGGCAGGTAAGTCCCTCAGGCCTTAAGAGTTGTCTTGAGGGAGCAGTTCTCTTCCCGATTTGGAGACTTCTTCTTTACAAATAAAAATTCCCTTTATGAATGTACATTTCCTTTAGGGGAAATTTATACTCTATTGTTAGGCAGTTGGGGGAGGTAACAAGCTTTCCCTGCTGGTTCTCAATGGCCTTTAGCTCAATATGCCAAAAAGGTGGCATATTCTGGTACCCTTCCGTGGCCTATCCCAGGAAATAAAAAGTAGTCCAGCCCTCCAGGAAGAAATCAATCAGACTGATGTGGGAGGCAGGGCATAACAGAGAGGAGAAGAACAAGAGAGACTATTATCTGCCTTATGAACACATTAGAAAATGCAAATGTTACACTGGAAGGTGACTAATCATTAAAAGTTGTGCAAATTGTTACTTAACTTCTCTGGGCCTGTTCCCTCATCTGCAAAATGGGAATAATAGTAACTACTTCATAGAGCTGTTAAGAATTAACTGACTTACTATGTTCAAAGCATTTTGAATAGTACCTGGCACATAGCAATCTCTAAGTAAGATATTGTTTTTATGATACTGTTTCTAAGGAAACAAATAAAGCCATAAAAATTTCCTGTGAAAAACAGCTTTTATCTTTGCTTTTGAACAGAAAACAACCACCATTTGTTTGAAAAGCCTTGACATCATAATGACAAGTTTCTCCCCATCACTGTAAATGCTTTTCTCCTCTTCAACTTCCAAACCCCACCCATCCAAAGAAATGTGAGTGAAAGTCCTTTCCAGCAGCCCCCAGTGCTTCTTCAAGCAGAGGCTGTGTGTCCCAAGGGGATTCAGAAAGAACACACTGTCTCTGCCAAAGTCTGGCTCCCAAAAACCATCAGACCTGCTCCAGCCCCAGCTGTCCTCTGAGGCTGCAACTAACAGGTAATTAGTGATGGCCATTGCCAGCTCGCTAATTGTGAATCTCAGCTCTTCGTTCCATGCTGGTTGGAGAGCCCTCTGAGTCAACTGTGATGCCGCAATGTATGGTCTTCAATGCCAGCCAGGGCTCTCTGTGGAAGTTGGTCTCAGATGGGTTTAAAGGGAGCTCACCCTCACCTGTTAGCACCACAGTGTCTGGCTGGCTCCAGCACTCTGGTCTGGTCCACCAGCAACTCCTTGACACTGACTACGTCGTCCACCGCCCTTTCTCATGGGGGATGCAGTTATTTGCATCTTCCATGACTCTTCAGCTGGAGATTTAACCAATCACCAATGGCTAATGATTTGTTCAACTGTGCCTACATAATTAATCTGTTGTAAAACTCTGAAACGATGCAGCCAAGGGAGGTTCTGGGCTGGCAAACACATCGAGATGCTAGGATGTCCTGTGCTTCTCCTCCATTTGGCTGTTCCTCAGTTTTATTCTTCATATGAAGCCAGTAATCTTTAAGTAAAGCACTTTTTTGTGTTCTGAGTCATTCTGGAAAATTATTGAACCTGAGAAGAAGCTCATGAGAACTCCTGATTTTGTAGTTGGCCCAGCAAAAGTATGGGGAGGGTAGATACCCCATTTGTAGCTGGCATCTGAAATGGGAGCACTCTCATGGAATTTAGCCTTAACCTGTGGGGTCTGCACTACCACTAGGAAGTTAGTGTCAGGATTGAATTATATTGTTGGATATCCTGTTGGCATCAAAGATTTGGAGAATTGGTTGGGGGTTGGCAAAATCAACACAGAGTGTATGTGTAATAAGGGATGGTGATAACAGACAATAAACAAGGAGATAAGCATACAGGTGAGAGAGGGGGAAAAAAGAGCAAGGCAGGACAGCATTATAGATAGATAAATGCTGTGAAGAAAGTGTTAGGGTGGTATAGGGGAGGAAAAGTAATTTCCCTCTACCCTTCTATTTTCAGTTGACCCACTGTGATAAAAGACAGATTAACAAGAGGAAAACAGACAGAACTTTGTTAACATGGATACTCCATGTACACATGAGAGATACCCAGGGAAAAGGAGTCACTCCCTGAAGCAGCTTAGAATTCAGACTTAAATACCATCTCAGTAAGGAAAAGGGAGGGAAGATTCACATCTTAGGGAACACTAAGTGACTTTTAGGAAAGATGAATGGGACCTTAGAGGAACAGGTAGACATAGGAGAGTTGTGACAAAGTTTGTCTGGGTGTGCTGTCCACTTCCAGTCTCCTCTCCAGTGACGGACGAGTCCATCTTCCTTGGTTGGTGAAACTGCTGGGGAGGGGATTTATGACAATGGAGTTCCTTTGGAGGACCTGTCTTTAGGCAGGTAAGGAAAGTTCAGAGAAAGCCTCCCTCTGCATTTGCTGTTTTTCAAGTGCCTACAGCTCAAAATAACCACTACTGACCTGGTGTGTTCTGCCATCCTCAGTGGTGAGCATAAGAATAACAGAAGCGGTGCCCCCATTTGATGGGGTGACTGGGGGAGGCCTCTCAGAAGAGGGAACAGTGTACCAAGTACGGCACACAGATGGCTCATTGAAACCCTCTTCACTAGGCAGTATTTCCCTAATTTTATAGAAAAATGTGGAAGGGAAAAATCAAGAAACATGTATGAAAGACACATGGGCACAGGCAACAGGGTGCGGATTGGCTGTGGGAGTGGGGGATGGGGGGTTAGTGAGGCAGGGGAGAGCAATGGGGAAAATGTGGGACAACTGTAATGGAACAACAATAAAAAAATCTTTACATTTCAAACAATAAAACTAGTGGTTTTAATCATATTTATATCTCAGAATTTCCAATAAACGCAGAGTGGCTGGTAAGCAAAAATACTGGGCAGGGTGATTCAGTCATTTCTCACGGCCACTCAGTTAAAAAGCGGCAGAGCTAGAATTCTAGTTCTGTCTAGTTCAGCATCCCTTACCTATTTCAGTCTGGTCCATGCTGCCTCGTAGAACTTTCCACAGTGACAGAAAGGTTCTCTATCTGTCCCGTAGTCCACAGGGCACCTGAACTGTGGCTAGAGTGAAGGACTGAATGTTTCATTTTATTTCATTTTAATTATTTAAATTTATTTAAGTTAATGATTTGCATTTAAATAGCCTCATGTCACTGATGGTTTCTGTCTTGGATGGTGAAGTTCTAGGTTTTCTCCATTGCATGATGGCTCCATCATTTAGGTCTATTTTCCTGATGTTCTAGAGCTTTTTCAGACTCTATCTTCCTCTCAAGAAAGATGTTGTCATCTGGCAGGAAAACACCTGCTAAAGATTAGCTACATTAAGCTCCTATAGGCCTGTGTCACACTAATTAGTCACTGCATCTCAAAAATGGG
Organism: Tonatia bakeri; assembly: GCA_004024845.1. Classification (NCBI taxonomy): domain Eukaryota; kingdom Metazoa; phylum Chordata; class Mammalia; order Chiroptera; family Phyllostomidae; genus Tonatia; species Tonatia bakeri. Next base: position 63,403 of record PVIA01008271.1, read on the forward strand.
ATATTAATTCTCTATCTTTATTTCATTTTACATTTTATGTACATGTTTTATAACATAAAAAAAAACCCTGCAATGTTCCAGGCATATCCAAATGCCAGAAGCCTATTAAACCAAAGGTACAGGGAGGAAAGCTGATTGAGACCACATGGATACTTTACTGCTAAGGCCAGAGTTTGGAGAAGAGAAAGGCATTGTGAAGGGAAAGCCTTTGTCTTATTGAGTGGCTGCGATTTTACCTATAAAGATGTACCAGGGGTGTCCAACCTTTTGGGCCTCTGGGCCACACTGGAAGAAGAGTTGTCTTGGGTCACACATTAAATACATTGTGACATGTAGTCACAAAAAAAATCTCATAATGTTTTAAGTGAATTTAGGATTTTGTGTTGTGCTGCATTCACAGCCATCCTGGGCTGCATATGGCCCTCAAGCTATAGATGGGGCACCCCTGTAACAGTCAGTCAACCTCCCCCAGACAGTCTCTATGGGCTGGTAACTTACTTTACTTTTTTGACACCAAGACCTAAAGCAAAGACCAGCACTGCAAATAAGGGGAAAAAGTATGACAGGCTAAAACCAGGCTCTGGAACCTTTTCCGTTCCTTTTCCACAAGTCACACTTTATGGACATCACGCAGCTCAAGAAGTGGTTAAAATATACATCCTTTGGGGTCACATAGACCTGGCTTTCACATCCAGCATGCTGCTCTTCTATTCTTCCCCAGCCCCCATCTTCTGTTTAAATTATAGTTTCAGGCCTGGCCCTGCAGCCTGAGAGAAGAGGGTAAGAGGAAAGTAGTGGCCAAGAAGACTGAGAACAAAGAGAGGTAATCATGATTATTTCCTTGCACGTGTATTAACCTCCTAGTTCAGAGATTACACGACATTACTTATTACACAGATTAAAAATCAACATGCAAAAACCAGAAACCATAAAAAAGACTAAAATGTACTTACAAAATAATTCATTGTAAATAATGTAGTTGCCATATGTGCATACACATAAAAATTAATATCCATAATGAAGTGTTTCCCATGCAAATACAGGCAAAGGACATAAAGAAGTAATTCACAGATGTGAATTATAGGTTAAAAGATAATCAACCTAATTGGTAATCACAGAAATTTAAATTAAAATATGTAGAAGTCAATTTGACCTAATAGATTGGCCAAAAATCAAAAGATTGTTCATATGTTGTAGCAGAGGGAAACATTACTTCTACCCATCTTAGGTTTTCAGCTGTGGCTTTAACAGAAAGACAAATTAACAAGAGAAAAACAAAGTTTATTAATTCCTGAGATGCACATCATGTGGGAGAAATCTGAAACAAAAAGTAACTCAAAGGGGTGGCCAGGAACTCCAGCTTACACAGCATCATCAACAAAGAACAGTAATTTGTAGAGAAATGACAGGACAGGGGAAATCAGTTTTAAGTTTTCCAAGGGCTGCAAACCGTGGGGAGGTAAATATATGGGCGGGAGCTAATGGAATAAAGTTCTTTGCAGATTTCTCTGGTGCCATCTCTGGGCTGATAAGAGTCTTTCAGTGCAAGGAGAATTTACGTCCTGCCTTGAGGCAGAAAATGGGGAGCTTTTTCTGAGTTTGCTGCTTTTTAATTGCCTTTAGATAAAAATAATTTTTCTGTCAGAGAGGCATATTTGGGGTTGACATATTCTTGTTTGCTTCAATATTATTTTTGTAAATACTTTAAAGATATAGTCATTTTCACTGTTAGTGAAAATAGAAACTGGTTTAATATGCTGGAAGGGCATTTGACATTGTTCATCAGAATTTATCTGATGCATCCTCCTAGTTGAGTAACTCAACTTCAGTGAATCTGTAAAATCTATCCTACCAAAATACTTCCGCCCAGACACGAAGATGTATATCCAAGGATGTTCTTTGCAGCATTGTTCACAATGACAAAAAAGATGGAAACAATGTAAATGCCTATCGAATCATGTTATGGTCACACAATGGAACACAATGAAGCCTTTATTAGAGAGTGGCCTTTTAAAATGAAGAATGTTTTTTATTGTCATGAAAACATCCCCATAATTAGTATTAAATGAAAAAACTAATCAATTTTACTTATATTATGATCCCACTTATATTTTAAGAGACTAAATATGAATATACACATGTATAGGCACAGAAATGAGTACAATGAATTAAAAAGAAGTGTGGAAGGTTGAGTAATGAAAGATGAAGTCATTACCCCCAAGGAAGGGGGGGGCTGTGTGACATGGAGCAGTGGGGCAGAAAGACAAACGAGGAGAGGGATCCAGACAAGACTTTATTTTTACTCTATGTGCTTGATAGTGTTTTTTTCATTAATGAAAATGCATCCATCACTATTATGTCATTTTTCAAAATGAAGATAAATTAAAAGTAATTAGTTATATCACAATCTGAATATATCACCATCCTGGTCACTATTGATTACCAAGACATTGAAATTGTCCCGACTGAATAGGCCTCATACTGATTTTGCCACTCAGAGAAGTTCATTGAAGCGCTTCCAGCTTCCTTAAGAATCACAGATTCTCAGAGTCCTCAGGATATTAAAAGTCACCCACTCAATCACTTATTCTGTGCATGAGGCCTCTCATATGTATTTCTACAAAGCGATCTTCCAGCTTCTTCCTGATGGCTCTTCCAGTGACGGAAGTCACTGCTCTCCATGGCTGGAGAGCATCTCTGCTAGAAAGACCGCCTCTTTATTAAAGCAAAGGATTTTTTCTATCCCTAATCCTATATACTCCTCTGAATATAGCTTACAAGTCTCTTTTTCGTCCAGGAAGAAAAAGAAGGTTCCCTCTCTACCCCCCGAATGAATTAGAAAACTCTCTCTACGTAACGTTTGTCACAGCACTTACCATGTTGTATTATAATTGTCTATCTACAAACAGACAGGACAAAATGTACCTTGAATCCCTAGCACCAATTCTAGAGTCAAGCTCACAGGAGCTTTTCAGGAAATAGATGAAAGATAATGAGGATGGATGGATGGATGGAAGGAAGGAAGGAAGGATAGATGGATGAATGGGTAAATAGATGTACTTTTTATGTTTCTGTTTTATTGAGCACTTGACACTTGGAACTCACTTCATCCACTAAATAAACTATGGCATAGATATCACTATAATTATCTTCACTTTACCACTAAGGAAATGAAGCCTCAAGGAGTTTTGCCATTCTAAATAAGGATCCATATTTACAAAGCATGGGTCTGAAATGTGGGTAGATGATTACAAAATTTATACTTTTAACCACTGCATCAGAGTGCCATGAATTAATGAACCAATGAGAGAATGGGTGAGTGAGCCAAACTATAAAACAATTTCTTGCAGAATTCTGCTGTCTCAACCCCCCCATGTGCTTTTGAATTCTGTTACAGCTTTCAAAAGAAGAGAGTGTAGCTTAGATTTGACTGAAACCAACTTGTACTCAATCAGTTCCAGAAAAAAAAAGTCATCAACCAGCTACTACTCCCTACGTTTTTTGGAGGTGGGAATATACACAGGAATTATTTCTAGCTCCCCTTCTGACCTTGGGACAAACCTCAGGTCTCATCCTGTGGGGACCTGAGAGGTACAACAGTAGAGTTAAAACTTACATGAACTTCATGTAAACTTCATTTGGGCTCCTCCCTTCATTTGGAAAGCTTTACTTTAAATTTTGTAACATAAGGAGAACATGCAATTTAAATTAAAGAAATGAGGGAGGTTTGAGTGTTTTCCAATCCGGGTCAGCAAACTCCAAAGTCCTGTAATTAGGTTTTCCTTCTGTTTCTTTTTAGTTTGATCATCAAAACCATGGATAAGAATAAAGCTTAATCAGACAGTTTGCCTACTCTTCCTTCGAGATGTTCATCTATTAAAGACACAAAATATCCTAAAGAATACTTTGCAAATACCTGCCAGACCTACTAGGTTGACTTAATGGTTTTTATTCTGATCTATCCCATCAATATAACCAAGCATAAAATGATTCCAAGCACAAAAGTATGAGATAATTCTAACGTTTTACTGATCCTACCTTGAAAAAAGTGGCCTTTTATTTTCTAATAGTGGATTTTCAAAATAGTACATTTCTTATGTTTATAAGAGGAGGAGAGATAAATGACCAATTTCAGGCCTGCATTCTATCTGATAGTGATACCAAAAGGTACATTTGGGGCAGGCAAATGAAAGCTGTAGTTTGGAAAGTCAACTGAAAGACCTATAATTTCTCTCTTAATAACCCATCACATTTTTTTCAGCTATATTCATATGGCCCATACACATCTGACTTTCTCTGGAATGTGCAGGAGTCTGATTTGTCTGGTGGAAAATATATAGATAAGCTTTTAATGTTTCCAGTTCTAGGCAACATTATAGAACTCAGATTACATGTTTGCCTTACTTATAAAATAGAGCTTTAATGATGCTCGGATGGGAGAAGGAAATTACTCCCCTAAGGCCCTTCACTGTGGGTTTCCACAACTTGTGTCTTGGTGGCAGCCAAGGGTCCTATATTATTTCTCCTAATGGCTCCCCTATCCCTTTACCACATGTTCACTATCCAGCCGCACAAGGGAGCCAAACACACAGTTACACTGGAGAGGGGGAAACCACCATGCTGGCACTGGACCCAAGGAAGAAGCATTCAATCAATCAGTTACAGATGCACCTGTGCTGATGTAACGTCTGTAACAGACTAAAGCAATTTACCGTGCATCCATCACTACCTTTTATGGGTTTCTATTTCCCAAGAGTTCATGAAACTTGTTTTCATAAACTATATCATCATTCAAATCTCTATGATAGTTACCATTGTAATGGCTCTATCTTATAATTGTTTAAAAGGCAATAAGGTGGACAAATAGTAATGCAGTCAAGTTGAACATCCCCTTCATAACTCAATGGTAATGTAACCACTAGGCGAAGGAGAGAGAAGCACACTTCCCTGGTCCCACTTTAGTTCTCCTGGTAACATTCAGTTTCTTCATGGGGAAAAAAGTAGTGAAAATGTGACAAATTAAGTGACCTAGCATGGAATAATTTACAACATAGCATTTCCCCATTTATACTCTCCATGCTATTGTGTATAGTTTAGAGCCAGTGTACATTGAACAGATAAAGAAACAGCCTCAGAGTGAGTCTGAATTAAGAGTCTTGCAAAGCTCACCCATTACAACTGGGAGGGTAAATACTTCCTTTTTATTATTTCAAGTTCAGTAGTTCTTCCCAATGCCAATATCCTGACCCTCCCCACAATCAAAAGATAATCTGATCATGATGCTAACCATCAAGAGAACACTCCAAAACCATTCCCACCTTCCATGGCTGGCTTTGGAAACATTTTAAAGAAGATCAAGTTTAACTTTGGTGGTTCTAGCTTATCTACTCTGTTTTGTTTCCCTCCTCCCCCAGATCCCATTTTTGAGATAAAGAAATTGAGGCTTTGAGGCTTAGAAATAACTTTCCAGAGGTCCCAAAGTTCATATACACATGAGTTAGGTGTCAAATTCATGCCTTTTTTCAACCCATGATGAATAATAAAATGTAATCATTAAGAACATTGGATTTAGAATCAAACAAGCCTATTTCAAATGTCAGCTCTACCAACTACCAAGTGCATGAACTTCAACCTCTAGGAACCTTAGTATCATAATTTATGTTAGGTATTGAATGAGTTGATGCATACAAGATATTACTTAAAAAATGTTAGCTAGTGTTGTAACTGTAATATATGGAACTGCTTTAAGGAATGCACCATGGACCACAGGATTTCAGGCAAAAGAATGGAGATGAAGTTGAGGAGCCCTCTCAAAACACCAAAATTCACATCACTTAGAAACATATCATGATATAAAGGGCAGAGTCAGAGATAAAACTATAAACAGGTCTCCAGGCCCATGCAGCCACCACCATGAGTCACCATCTCCTGTCCTAGAATGCAGCTTGACAGCACAGTGATTCCCTCCATCCTGAGGTCACTGTTCTCAAAAATGTGGGGAGGCTGCCAGATTTGGGGGGATGAGCATGATATGGCAAAGACCAATCCCTTTAGTCAGACTCTAGACTTAGAGAGGAAAGCTTCCCTCTGAGGGGTCGCCAGGATGGCTGTGGGCACTCACTGTTAAAGGAAAGTCTTATAACATGAGACACACAGAGACAGATTCCCACCGTGGGAACACCAGAGGGCCCAAGGGAAGCCCTCTTGGTCTGCTCAGGTCTTCAGTGCCCTAAGCATAAACCCCAAAGTAAGGATCTAAAACACAAAAGGAGTTTCTCATGATCATTTGCTCGTCCTGCCTCCTTGATTTCTAAGGAGTGAATTCCTTAGAAATGACTCTAACATTTCTAAAAATTATGCTGATTCATAACGTCACAAAAGCCATGCCATGGTCATCATCCAGCCTGTGATGGGAATGGGTGGATGCTCATAGACAGGCATGAATGTGAATCCCAAGATGTGTTAACTTAAATAGATCATCTATGTTCTCCAAGCCTCAGGTTTCATCTTGCGAAGTGTACAGTCAAAACATCCTGCTATTACTACTATCTATTGTTACCCATATTTTTGGTGACTATATGAAAAGAAACACATCGCTTAAAATTTACTTGTCTGCTATGTTTCTTAGAGTACCTCCTTTATTTCCCATTTGTACCTCAAGAGTCAATCTCCACCCTTCTACTTGTGCCCCACGCAAATTCCTCTGTAAGCTTTATCACATGTTCCCTTGCTTTAGTTTCCAGTTTTTTTCCAGCCAGCAGTGGAGAGGACTATATTGGAGATGAAAGAGGAGGATGGGATGTCTAGTCTGCTGACACGCCCGCTGCCACACTGCTGTGGGTGAGCCATGGTTCTTTGCCAACAGCCACAGTTTCTATCAGGCAGCTCTCTTCACACGTGGCTCTCTCCAGATTGTGAAGTGTCATCTTCCTTTGCCTCTTCAGTCATGGGGATGGTAACTGCTCCACACCGTCAGTTGCCCTAAGATCCTGCTATATGTCTTGTTGATTTCCTTAAACCCTGCTTACATCTTTATAAAAAGTCCCTGCATTAAACTCCCCTTGATTGCCTGATTTGAATGGACATCATTTTCCCGTTTTCCTTGACAGATTTATCCATTAACTGGCTAATTCAAGCAAAATAGCATTCTAGCATGCAAAGTCCAAGATACAGAAACAGAGATTCTTTTCTACTTATAATTTCTTCTCTTCAAAGTCCCCACCCATCACGGAAGTCAACTGTCTGTCCCCTAATTGTGGCCCAGACACTAAACTTTTGTTCAATTCACGTCAGCCTCAAACATCACTCAACTTTTTTGCAGTCGAATCGTCCGTTGAATTTCCCTTTTTCTTTTCAGAATGGCCTTCCTACTTCCTTCTATCTGTGACTGATTATGTCAGTCATTCTCCCCCTCCCTCCCCATTAACAGGCCCTGTTTGTGGAGGCACTGGGGTACTTGGGAAGATGGTTCAAAACCCACGAATGGATGGATCATGATTGGTCTAGTTCAGTCATCCCTTTTGTAATCCCTTTTCTCTTTTCAGGAACCATTCGAGGGGGTAGCCATGTGACAAGATCTAGGCTTTGAAGATGGACAAGAAGTCTGCAGAGGGATAGGGGAAACAGAATTTTAGGAGAGAGATTCCCTCTTAAGGGAAAGATGAAAAGGAGAAAAATGTCCTCTTTCTTCCATCCTCCCTGACTTTGACATTGTGATGTGTTGTTTGGAGTTTAGTCAGCCATTTTTTATCCAAAAGGGGAAAGTCAACAGGATTGGAGAGAAACTGACCCAGAGTCCTGGCATCATTGAGCTTCTGAATTAGTGCCCCTCAAACCCACTCTCCCAGCTTTCTTGTTAAGGAGATAATAAAACTTTCTACAGTGATCACTCTCATTTAATTATTCCAATCATTTCATTACTTATAGCCAAAAGAAAATTGCACAAGACTAGCTGCATTTCCATGATGCAAGTGTATCCCTTTAATCTATTTCCCCTGTTCAAAGCAGCTGCAGCTCTAGAGGACATCAACTGTGTTTTGAAATTCCTAATTTAAAAAAACAGGTGTGGGAGACCCATTATGCATCTTTCATTTTGGGAAAATGTGAATGAGACCACTCTTCTGCCAATATTAACATCAGAGACCAACATCAGGGGCCAGCAGTGGCTTCATGCTCTTCTCTCCAGAGCTAGCATATAAATGTTTGTAAAAAAAATAAAATAAAATAAACTAGAAAGAATTCATCACAATGGATAGGATTAGGTTTGGCAGCAAATGGCAATACAGACAATAGGGGATTAAACAAAATGGAAAACTATTTCCTTCTCATGTAAATAAAGGCGTGGGTGGAGCCTCCATGATCAGGGGGCCCTCCTTTAGCCCGATTGTTCTGCTATCTGCAACATGTTTTTTTACCTTGTGCTTTAAGATTTCTATTTCTTTTCCAGTTCTAGCCATCACGTCTGAATTCTACCCAGCAGGAAAAAAGAGCAGAGAGCAGCAGGTCCCTTCTTTAAGGGTGTTCCATAGAGTTACAAATCCACTCAAAGCTGCAACTGGATATTTTCTGTTTGTTCCTCCACCACATCCACTCTCCACCCTTTTCTACTGTTTTGTGCTTTGAGGGGCTTACCTGGAGGAATGACATCCAAGAGCTACCTTACCCTCTGGCCTCTGCTGAATGCAGCTGATGGAGATACGCTCAGGAAATGAGGAGGTGGAGGAGAGCGAGGTTGGGGTATCTCTCTCCCCAGCCTGCTCCCTTCCAAGCTGCTAGAGGTTGGCTGTATTTCTATCTAGTGCATGAGTGGGAATGATCTCCTTCAGGCTTCAGGTTTCAAACAATAAAGGGTATGTTGTCTGTAGAGGACTTAAAAACAATAATAAATGAAAAATCAACTTCCTATTTCTATTTATTAATTTTACTTTATTGTATTTTTTTGATTTTGTCTTTCTTCCCATTCACTGCTCTGTCTACTGCATACTGGATAGGGATGGCCATCCCTAACACTATATTGAACCTATTCTTGTGGTTACTGAAGACTTCATAATTCTCTACCCAACAGGAACTTTAAAATCTTTATCTCAAGCTTTTGGTAATATTTCAAGATGTTGGTTCCTACTTTGTTCTTCAGATGATACATGGGTTTTTATAAATACTCTACTGATTTTCTATAAGGCTTTTTGGCTCTATGTAGATAGTGAAGTCTTAGAGAACAAAAGGAAAGAATAGGATACTATGTTAGTTTCCGATGGTTCTGTAATACCACACACTTGGTGGTTTAAAACAATAGGAATGTATTCTCTCTCAGTTCTGGAAACCAGAAGTACAAAATCAGTTCCACTGGGCTACAATCAAGGTGTCAGCAAGGCTGTGCTCCCTCCAGAGGTCCTAAGAAAGAACGAGTTTCTTTTCCCTTCCAGCTGACTGCTCCTAGCATTCCTTGGCTTGTGATCACTCCAATCTTCAAGGCCAGCATCTTTAAATGTTTTATTTTTTTCATTGTTTTAGAGAGAAGAGAGGGAGGGAGAAAGAAACATCAGTGTGCAAGAGAAACATTGATTGGTTATCTTCTGTATGCACCCCAGGAGACCAAACCTGCAACTCAGACTTGTGCCCTGACCAGGAATTGAGCTAGTGACCTTTCAGTTCATGGAATGACACCCAACAAACTTAGCCACACTGGCCAAAGCAAGGCCAGAATCTTTGAATCTCCCTGTCCCACCTTCACATTGCCTTCTTCTTTGTGTGTGTATGTCAGAAGTCAACTTTTTTTTTTCTGAAATAGTCATTTTAATTCAAGAATAAAATAGATTCTTAATCCACCATAATTGTGTTTCAAAATCAGGTAATTTAATTTTAAATATTCTTTTTTTTTATTTATTTTAATGATTGTTTAAGTACATTTTTCTCCCCTTTACTCCCAATCAAGCCCATCCACCCCCCTCCCATCTTCCCTCCCATTACCACCCTCCTCCTAGTTTTATCCATGTGTCTTTTAACTTTGTTCCTGCAAACCCTTCCCCTTTTCCCCTGAAATTCCCTCTTCTCTCTCCTCTGGCCACTTCCTGCCTGTCCCCTAATGCAGTGTCTTTGACTATATTTTGCTTGTTTCTTTGTTTTGTTGTTTAGGTTCCTGT